>CM062842.1:15238735-15535446 GCA_031772345.1 Himalopsyche anomala
GCAAATTATATCCGGCGTGCTAGGTAATTACTGTTAATTATCTACGGCAGCTAAAAAGTTACGTGTATTGAAATACATTTGATGAAGTCGGTGCCAACTTTAAAGAAGTTAATTATTAATATAACAAAGCATTTGATAACTTTTTAACTCTTAGTGTTTGTCTTACGTGGACGAAATCAAAGCGAATGAAAGGCGACTCGGCGCGGCACGAAAATATCAAATGGTCTCCGCCACTATAATTTCCACGTGACAAAACGCAAGACCCGTTTAGTTCAATGGATATTTTAATTCGTTTCGCAGTGACTTCGCCCAGATAAGACGAAACGTTATATCTGAAACGTGTTTCTTATTACTTAAAAAATAGGAAAAAATCATTGGTTTACTTATAAACCTTGTTATGTTCCACCTGATGATTCTCAAAGACACGAAACACGTCTCACAATTTGTAATACAACAAGTGGAGTAACAAAGCTATCAAATGTAATTGTTTACTCCATCGATAATAAATATCACTTTTAGGGTGTTTACTGTCAATGCTTGGTGGAAAAGCATTATATGTAAAAGTTCAGGACCGGTTTTGCTCATTGCAAGCATTGCTAACAGTAATTTAATTATGTTTGTAATTACCATCAGTCACCACTTAAAATTTATTAATCTTCGATGATTTTTTTATAATATGTTAAAGGTGTTAAACATTATGATTTTGTGTAATTATAGAATCACTCAAACTGTAATTTGTAACTTCTTTTCAATGTTAATTGTTGTTTACACTTTTTCATTTAAATTTATTTTTGTATAAATAGCACTGTTTGTATATATTTCTTATCAGTTGACAATGCTCGCAATGAGCGAAACCGGTCCTGACTTTTTAAATAAAGTGGAATAAATTACAAAGGAATATTGTGTTTTATTAAGATAGTAAATATACAACAGACCACAACCTCAAAAAACGATTCATGATTCTGGATTATATCGTACATTACATGAAATGTGTTGATAGAAAAACAAAACAACGCTGGAAGTCATAACGAATGTTGCTTATTTGAATAGAAATAATTTTGAAAATTTGATTTTCAAGTTTATCATATTAACAACGTTATACGGCGTATCAATATTAACCCGTCAATATTGCGAATAATCTGTAATACGAGCCGTAACAGGCTGTTACAACTCGCTAACTATTCCGTAGCGTAATCGGGCGCGGTAATAAAAGTTTTCATACCCCTTTATTACACACCCCGACCATTTTAACTTGTAACTTCGAAAGATAACAATATTTATGGTACTTTGGTTTGAATATTTTATGTCTTAACCCATTAATGTCGACGGTGAGAATGAGCCCATTGAAAGTGTTCGGAGCATTGTTTTTTTTTCAACCTATGACGCTAGTCAATTACTTTCAACGGAGAGATAAAGACACGCTTCGGGGATTGTGTTTAAATATTGTATCTCGAGAAGATATTTCAATGTTCCAGACGTGCGTATTTTGCCTGTCGAAAAGAAATACAGCCTTAAAACGTTCACATTTGTTTGAAGGTTTTCCATTATTCCAACAGCAAATACACCTACTCATTTTTCTCCCTCTCTTTCAAGTATAACTTATATAATATTTAATTTCAAAAAACCCATTTTACTTTGTTTATACCAGTATCAATCCGTATCTGGTTTTACATCGACTAAGTGGTATAAAAAGGCATTTTTTTAAATATCAATAAACTAATGAATAATATTATCTAATATATAAAAATGAATGTTTGTTTGTTTGTACTCTATGGGCTCCCAAGCCGCTGATCTGATTACAATAAAACTTCGACAAACTTTTTG
This sequence comes from Himalopsyche anomala, assembly GCA_031772345.1. Taxonomy (NCBI): domain Eukaryota; kingdom Metazoa; phylum Arthropoda; class Insecta; order Trichoptera; family Rhyacophilidae; genus Himalopsyche; species Himalopsyche anomala. The sequence continues at coordinate 15,240,560 of CM062842.1, forward strand.
CTTGCACTTTCGGGAAGGTTATAAGCATACTAAAATTAACTTACAGTGACCTACTGTATATAAAAAAACAATTTTTGTATGTCTATCGTTCATGCAATTGAACAGTCGACTGATGATCAAATAGCATTCAGACCATTCAATTTGACGTTTGATTGTTTGTATATAAAAATAAAAAATGGAATATTTCAAATCTGTCAAATTGTGTGGTTTACATTTTGACATTCCGTTCAAATGTGTTCCGTGCTGATTTTTTTTTTCGTATTTTATGCGTTGCCATACCACTCATCCAATTGCAATAAAACTTTTTGCTTGCACTTCCCAGAAGGTTATGGGCAAAGTAAAATTATTTTACAAAATTTCTTATATATAAAAAATCAATGTTTGAATGTCTGCCAAACATCTTTAAATATTGAAATGAATAAATGCAATAAGTGAGTTTTCTAAGACGATATATCGTGTTTAAATAATGTATCGATCGATTTGCAATCATATATTTAAGACACCCAATTTTTGACTTTACGTTTTGTGGCACTATACTGACAATAATATTTTTTTATATCGGAATCGTATTATGTACACTAAACCGTGAACCATGGCAGTTGTTAATATGTCCGGTGTTACATAATTCAACTAAAACCTGAACATTACATATTCCGTGCACGCGTGGTTCATAAAATGGGGACAAAATAATAATGTAATTAATCTCAAAAGTGAAAAGCGGCAAAACGTCCGTAAATTTATCAAAAATTTACGGCGCCTGGCGCTCGCTGTCCATCTCTCAGAGTTGAGTAAACAAGACGAGGATACGCTAGCTGTTAATGTAAAGCATTCACCATGGAGAACTTATTTAGATATTTGCAGACAGATAAAGGAATTTTCATTACGTTGGATTATTAACAAACAATACTAATTAAAAGTGAAATTGCCATTTTATATCAGATTTTAATATTATTACTATTAACCTGTTCTGTGCCGTGCGGTATTAATATGGCCGTGCATGGAGGGCCGTGATTTTCTTTCAAAAAATAAAACCTAATAAATATGTACTTTTTGGACATATAATAATAGTACATCACAAAAACTTACCATATAAATACACGATGGGTCATTTCCGCCATCATTTATCGAAAAACGTTTCAAAAATAGCCCTGCTAGCAACAAATTTGAACACAACAAAAAAGCTTTTTTTTAAATCGACGTATTTTAGATTACAAAACAATATCTTTTAAGTTAAAGTATCACACTATGATTTCAAGAGATGTCACTAAATGCATGATATTTTAAAATTATTGAATACGTTTCTTGTGGCCTTTAAACCGCGTCTCAAATACTTGCGTGTAAAAACACGCACATTTTGTGGAATGGCATTATAGTAAGAATAATAAAACATTTTTTTTTTTTTACATAAAATTTATTGGATCAGGACCGGTTTCGCTCATTGTGAGCATTGTCAACTTATAACAAAAACAATGAAACAGTGATATTTTAAGTACAGTAACTTTTGTATAATTATCACTGTTTCATTGTATTTCTTATCAGTTGAAAATGCTTACAATGAGCGGAACTGGTCCTGATCCAATAAATTTTATGTGGAAAAAGTACTAAAAATGTTTTTTTTTTATAATTTCGACTGAAGGTGCTTGATGGAAATTTAACTTTAAATTATAATTATTTTCATAATGTACGTTTCCATAAAAATCTTGGTCGAACACGACCCGGGTTTCGCCTTTCGGCATCTTCCGGTGTTACTCTGTGCGCGAATGCACTTGAACTGACGAAACCCGGGTCGTGTTCGACCAAGATTTTTATGGAAACGTACACTATGAAAATAGTTCTAATTTAAAAATGTTTTATTATTTTTATTTTTACGCACATTTTGTATGGCCGGCCCCTATGAGCACGAAATTGTTTGGCGTGTTAACACGTCCGTGGGAGAGAACCGATTAAATTTGAATCCTTCAAATTATGTACATTCACACAAGTTTTGTTACTAACGATCCAAATTTCGCCTTTCGGCACCTTCAAGCGTTCAAATGCATGGATGAACTTGAACTGGCATTTAGTAAATGAATGTATCACTAAGCTTAAACCCATTGATGGTGAAAAGAATTATCACATTAGGTAAAATGAACGTTTTTTTTTAAACTAAACAGAGCAAGACAGAATGTATTTGCACAAGCACGTCTTTGATGGTGACGATGACGTAGTCAATGATTTGCTGCGGTGTGTTGTTTTGTTTTCTCTAATTATTTTCTATTCTGGCTAGCTTCAAAACATAGGCCGTTTGCCATATTTTTACCTGGACCACTTGCGAAAAGGTATCATTTTTAACCGGGATGGGGCATCGTTAAAAATTAACAAGTACTACGCGTGGGTTTTGTTGAAACAGTTAATTAAATTTTGACCATATACATGATTCATGTAATTGCTTACACCGGTTTTAGCGCACCATCAAAACTACGCTACTAACAATGATATTATTTCAAAAATAATTTTAGCATAAAATGCAAGACGTTTATTAATTCACACTCAAAAAGGCCTACTTTAAAACACTTTTAAGCCCACAAAAATAGGCATCTTACTATCGCAGCTCGGAGACTAGAAAAATACTTCTCTGCCGATGGGGGTCGTTTAGGGACCCCAGTGGTTTTCTCATTATTGGCCTTATTCATATGAATTTCAAAAAAAAAATAGTCTAAGGGCTTTTAAATATCGCTTTAAAATATCTCTTTAAAAATCCGTGGTTTTTTTAATAAATAATCATATTTTAAGTTGCGCGTAAAAAAGACGTCATTCCAGTACAAATATGAATTTGCAACTGACGCGTTCAGCACGCGTTTAGCCCAGTTATCCTACGAAGATCGCTGATAAGCGGGCGCTTATCTCGTTATCGCGTATTTATATAAACTACAAAAGGTCCAAAAAACTATAATATAAGAATACCTTAATTAAAAAACATTGTATCACCCATATTAAAATAGATATTTAAGAAAATGTGGGTATTTGGGTCGCATTTCTTGAGCTTAGAACCGGAAAAGCTAATTAAATAATTATAAAAGATAAAGATCGGTCATTACGAAACAACTGATGAAAAGTAAAATATAAACTTTACGATATGAGGTAATTTACACAAAAATAATTAAAACTATATGTACTTTAATTGATTTTTTTATTTTTTATCACACCAAAGATAAAATCTTTTCAATGATACACTTGAATTACATTTTTAAGCAACTTGATTAGCAACAAAATAAAAAAAACAAAATTTTAGCAAATGTAAATTCGAATCGTTCAAATTATGTACATTTACACAAATTTTGTCACCAAATACCCAGGTTTCGCCTTTCAGCATCTTTGGGCGTTTAAGTGCATTGATGAACTTGAACTGACGCTTAGTAAATGAATGTTTCATGTTTAAATAAGAAATAAATATATCATTGAGTTTAAATCCATTGCTGGCGAAAAGGATTAGCCCATGGGAATGCCCACAGATTTTAATGTTGAGTATTTTTAAGAATTATATTTATTTTTGTTTGTTGGAAAAGGTTTTATGATTATATTTATATAAGGTATTAAAGTGAAGAACCCGGTATGTATAGCTGTTCAAATTTTAATTAAATACATTTGGAATAACTGTAATAAAGACATTATTTAGGTGCTATTAAGCAATTAATAAGATATTTTTTTTAGTTTAACAAAACCGGTTATTGTATTAACAAATTACTATAAATAAACACTTGAGAGCTCTGGAAACATATACGGCAGTCTCCATGTTATGTCGAAAATTAGTTAGATCTGTCATTCACTCATGTGTATAGTAGTATATAATAATAGAAAGCCTTAACATGCACATATTTAAAATATATAAACCTAGGGTATTACAAAATTAACTATTAATAAAATATTGTTAAAAATAGTTATTCATACTTAATTAGAAATACCTAAACATCTATTAGAACCTTGTTCATCTGAAATTCAAACAAACTGCCAGTGCTACAAGTAGGGCTTCCAATTAACCGGACATTTAAACTAACCGGTTTTCGGTTTTTTTCAAATAAATAAACCGGGTAACCGGTTTAAACCGGATTTATTTTCAAAAAACCAATTTTAGTACCACACTAACCAATGTTTCAAAAAAAAGTATTTTGATTACTTAAAAAACAGTCAATAAGTGCATAAAATTAGAAAGTAGATAAAAATATCGCTGTTTTTGTTTGAGAAGGTCACGGGTTCAAATCCCGGCACAAACAATTTTATATATATTTTTTAAATGTATCAATCGATTTATGATTTTCTGTTTGAGGCCAGGATGTTTGTGAAGTTTGTGATGTTTTGAATTCTTGCACGAAGCGTAACGAGAGCGATTAGCTAGTCACTTGTCCTAATCTAGCCTTACCCTTCGATTTTTATTATCTTTAGAAAAAGAGATGTTGAGCAGCTGAGTAACAAACAGTTATCGTGAAAACACCTGAGATAAACTCCACCAGGAGTCCATATGATCCACATTGGGAGTGGGCATGGTTAAAAAATATATTTGTATTTAAAGAAGATATTTATTTAAAAAAAATGTTATTTAAGTGTCATCAAATAATGATTTTTCTGGTGTTTAGCTTTTTTTAAATAATAAAACGCTCCTTTATACTAATTTCACATTTATCATTTTAGAAATCAGTTGAGAATACTCGTCATGAGTGAAATATAACTAAAATAAAAAAACATTTTTTATGGAATAACTATGTAGTACATATTGTATATTAATATACCTTATTATACAGGCTTAGAATTAAATGAACTTTCGGTTAGATCATTTTTATTTATATGTATGTAGTGTAGCTTCCCATAGAACTTAGTTTGGCTGCAATATTTTATTTTTGAACTAAAATAAAATATAATATGCACAGATGGTTGTGATAGCATATTTGAAATATATTAAATATGTATTTTGTGATATTTTCAACTAAATCAAAAATCAAGTTCACTTTGTACCAGTGAAAACCATCCAATCCACAAGGGCAACTATTTTACAACCCTATAATATATATACCCTATTATAAATATTAGTAATTTTGTCAGTAACTACTAATTTTCACTATACGCAAACATGCATTCGTGTCCTTACGATTGTATGCCTAACATTGTCACATTTTTAAACAATTGTTTAAAAGAAATGTAACGCATATTCAGCTAGTGTTCAACTGTATAACACTTCAAAAACCTTTTTGCTCGTCTTTATTATTATTATTGTTAGCACATGTGCATATTGGAAAGACACCGACCCCTTAAAGTAGCCGATGATTTATGGCACCGATTGTTAGAAAATAAAAATAAAACGTTTTAAAATTGTTTTATAACTTGAAAGATATATTAAAACATGGGCTTAGTCACTTAACCTTTTTATGTATGAATGCTGCAAAATAAGTGGATACAAATTGCCATCTTTTTAAGTTCAGGTACCTACTACTTTCTTAGAATAATAGCAATCGTATATATTATACAATATTCAAGTTCCATATCCAATATTATATTGTTAATAATTATAAATAATCCGACTAATAAAGATCAAATGAATACGTGAAAAAAATGTACATTATAAATTTTTGTTTACTAATATTTAAATTGCTTTGTAACACTACAAGTTTCGGCTCGGATATTTTTTCATTTAAAAGATATAAAGATTAACGTATTTTTGGTTCAATAAGGTTCACTTGTTTTATTATCATTGATATTTTAAGAATCCTTTCGTATTACAGATGTTTAATTGAACAGTAAAATACTTTATTATATTGTACTACTTATAATACTATTATTATATACAACATTTTTATATATTTATACTCTACATATGAATAGTTAAATAAAAGCTCGTGGTGTTCAAAGCAGGAAAAGATTTTTTAATTAACCCGGTTAACCGACCAAAATAAACCGGTTTTCGGTTTATTTAAAAACACCCGAAAAACCGGTTAACCGGTTTCGGTTTAAACCGGTTTGGAAGCCCTAGCTACAAGGTTCTAACTGAAATTTGTATGAAAACACAGGTGATTCAAAAACAGACTTACGTTTTTTATATTAAAATAAAAAATATTCTACTGAAGATATCTAATGTGATCATTATTATTGGCGAACATATATATAAAAAAATTGGAGGATAAATAGGAAAAGGAGTTTTAATTTATTTCATAAAATTTTAGGACTATTAAAACTACCGTCTTTGTTTTCCGTTTCCTTGCTTGTTCAGACATTAAAATCAAACATTTATTAAATCATTACTCAACCTTTTTACCAACCATTCATAGCAATTCATTCAAGTATCAAATTTCTATCAAATACTTAATATTCTTACCAAGCTTTACATTTTAAATCGTTTTTTCTTAAGCGTTTATATCTCATTCGTAGATAAGTAAAAAAAGAATGAAAAAAATTCTGGCTATAGTCCCAGATCTTTCTCTCATCATAATAAAAATACATAAACGCTGCATTAATATATAGGCAGTATCCGCGGTGTGTAAAAATCCAGGCATAAAATTTTACGTCCTTAATGAGGCGTGCAAATCAATTTTACCCTCACATATTTTTACCCACTGCCTCAGCGCAGTAATCACTTATCGATTTTCTATTGGGAAACTGGTGTGCTTAGCATTCTGGCCGTGTCATAACACCCCCTTCATATATAATAGGCTTTCTAACAATTGGGTATTATAATTTTTTCACAAATATATTCCAATATAACACCGCTTGGGAAATATATTGTTTATTGTAGTAAATGAAATGGACAGAAATTATAAAGACTGTGGAAAGGAAAAAGAACGTAAAACACAGTTTTTTCAAAACAGCTTTTTTTAATTATCACAATGCATCAAATTTGATACACGTTTTATCAAAAGGATTTAAGCTGCAAATTTCGAATTAGTCTCTTAATTTAGCTTTTAAGTTTGAAAAAATATGAGCTTGTGAAAATTTAATCCAAGAAAAAAGACTGAAAAAAAAAGGTTTTTCTTAGACAATTTATTTAATTAATATTAGATTATATCAATTAAAGATCAATTTAGAAGTCTCCGCACACTTAAAGGTTGTGTATATTTCATCATTTTCATATGACCCAAAATCATCAAAACACGTTTTTTGTGCCTCCTGTAAAATTTGATATGTGTGGTTTACGTCCTTTTTCCTTTCCACGTCGATATATAATAATTGATAGATATTTTGAAAACACGCTGCCGTTAAAAATAAATCTTACCTATTCGATAAATTTAAGTTTTACTACATTTAAAACCTGACAAACTTCATTTGGGATGAGGTTTGTAGGATTTTGGAAACCTTACAAGGTTGATTTGTCGAATATATAGCATAATATAAACGTTAACAAACAAGATAAATTTGTTTGATTATGTTTTATTTTACGCAGTAAAATATAATAAAATAACTTGAGACATCAGAAAATACGAAATATTCTCAACGGAATATAAAATTATTATACATTCACGAATGTGTAACGATAAATGTTACACATGAAAAGTAATTATAAGTTAACTTTCGACTTTTCGCCAATTACCCTCCCATCCAAAAAGGTTTCATAAAACTGCTGCATACCAACTCTTGCAAGCCTTCTTGTTTCCCTGTTGTGTAGCCAACATATTATAACACTAGAGTCAGTGGGACCGTAATGCTTTCTAATTTACATCCCTTTACTCAAGCACCAAGGAAAAGATGCGAAAACTTTTAATGATGTGAACTTTTACCTATTTTGTTCTTCGTGAAAATATCAAAGCTCCCGCTGTTATCTAGTGTAGAAAACTGTTTTGCTTTGGTAAACAAAAAGCCAGGTCATGCAAATGATAGTCATTTAAATGCATTTTATATTTTAGAAGTGACAATTCTTTTTGTTAACATTAAGGATAGTAAAAAAAAATATTTTCTATTTGTGGAAATGGTCATTGTTAAAAACTGCTACCATTGTTTGTACTTTAACTATTATTTATGCAACCCGCAAAGCAGGCTCTCAGTTTCTGAATATTTTTATTTTTATTATAGTATTTAAGCAAAAAATAGTTTAATTGAGGTATCCACAATTCATTCAGAGGTCTTGAAATAAACTTATTTTAGTAGAAGACAATTTTAAGGATTTTGATATTTCGGTATATGAAATAGAATTTTCTTTTTATTTACAAACTCTTTTTTTGAGTTTATGATTAAAATGATAACGACTAAAAGTCAACTGTGTTTCTTGAACAGTTTTTCCAAAGCACAGTCCAAAACTTAGTTTATTTTTTAATAAACTTATGGCTTCAGCTGCAGGGAAGGGCAAACTTTTCGGATGAATGGCCAAATTCAGGAATTCAAAATCAGCTGTGGGCCGCAAGTAAAATAACATTTTTAAATGTACTCTATTTATTATTATTATGAAAAAAAACAACCTAATGAGAGAAATTTTTACTGTTTTAGGTACGTCTTTTAACATTTGTTTAAATTCTGGTGTTAATTTTATAGTTGAGATTCTTAAAACCGCTTGTAAATGTTCATCGGTGATGTTTGATCGTAAAAAGTTTTTATTGAGGTTCATGATTGAAAATGTTTGTTCACATATATAGGTTGATCAAAAAATAACGATTGTTATATTTATTTTCAATCTTTTCTAGAAGGCGTCAAAAGATAAAAACGTGAATCTTTTTCAAAAGTATAATATTACTCCCGGGCCACGATTTGCCCGTGCCTGGCTTAAAGGAATGTATGTGTATGATGCTTGTAGCCTTTTTCATTTACCTTACTTACAGATCAAAATGTATTGATTTGCCGTCAGCCAAAGAACTCAGACGACAGATTTATTTTCTATCTTCTCAATTAAAAAAGACATCGAAAAATAATCACTGGCTTCGAATCAAGCTAAAAGTAAAATAATGTTGATCAGAAAAATAAAAAATAATCTTTTGCACTCATTCTGGTTTCGATTATCACAAGCATTTTTAACTGGTTAACATATAATAACAGATGCGTGATCAAGAAGTCAACGTTGTTGGCTTTGGTTACGAAGGGCATTGGTTCAAATCCTAGTACGGACAGTTTCTATATAATTATTTTAATAAATTTATTGATTTCTGTTCGAAGACATGGGTTTATGTGATGCCTATATTTTCATTTCTCTCATCATATCGACTGTGGAAAGGAAAAAGGACCTAACCCATAGTTTTTTCAAAACAGGTTTATTTCGATAACCACAATCTATTAAACTTGATAAACGTTCTATCAAATGGATTCAAGCTGCAAATGTTGAATTAGTATCTAAATTTAGTGTTTTTTATGTTTGAAAAAGATGACCTTGTAAAAAATGAAAACCAAGAAAAAAGACTGAAATATAGGTTTTTCCTAGACAATTTCTTTAATTATTATTAGATCATGTCAATTAAACACCAGTTTAGAAGTCTCCGTGCAATTAAAGGTTGTGTATAATTCATAATTTGCATATGGCCTAAAATCATCAAAACACGTTTTTGGCAACTCCTGTAAAATTTGATATGTGTGGGTTACGTTTTTTTAACTATCCACAGTCGATATCCTAAGCACGAGTGAAGCGTGAACGATTAACTAACCACTAGTATTTCCCAAGCTCTATTATTTTATTCCTACTCTTTTTCTGTATGTATAAATATAGGGCTTTTTATACTAAGCCAAGTAAAACTAATAAGGTGTAACAAACAATAAGTATAGACCAAAGGTGGCCAAACTTTTGACCGCTGCAGGTGATTTCATACTATAATCATTCATGAGTGGTCTACTAATACTAAGTTGTAATATAAAGTGTGTATGAAAGGAAAACAAAATGGATAGATAATAAAAGACACACTCAATTCTCATTTCAAAGCATTAGGCGGGCGACTTGGAAAGACTTCGCGGTCGACCAGTCGACCGAGGTTGATAGAAATATGAAAGAATTTTAAATATAAATAATTTTTAACACTGAACACCTTAAAAGTAAATATTTCTTATAATTTAAGGCTCTTTTGATTACCATCGTTAAATTTTACCACAAATTTCTATTTCAAGATTCTTATTTTTTTTTATACATTTTATACATTTGACATTTTAGTTAATGCCAATGCACTGCATATTATTTATTTAAATTGATTTAATGAGAACATTTTGTAAGTCAATCGAGATGAACTTGAGAAGAATTGACATCACAAACAACCACGTCTTAGATCTTAAATTAAAATATCTTAATTTGACATTGACCTTACTGGGAGTCAAATCCAGACCCACCTGATCGATAGAGCAAACTCAAATCAACTAAACCACAGCGTCAAAGAAGCGTAAATTTTCATTAAATAATTTGAACAAAACAGAAGCAGCTACTTTCAAATTTTTACAAAGATATCTCTTAAAACGTGTTTCAACATTTAAAAAACAAACCAATATTTTTGCAACAAATCTAATATATCAAAAAAACATACACGTAAAAAACCGTCAATGCTAAAAGTGACATTTGCAAATTAAAGGGATACGGAGGCACGCTCTTTTGGTTACCAGATTTTCAAGCGAGAGAAGAATAAATGAAAATGATTTTTCATTTTTTATTCACGAGCAATCTGTATTGGAAATGAGCACGTAACTCAGACGTGACGATTCTTGAATACTGGCATGGAAGAAAATGGCGATTGACAACTTGTATTACATGCGAGAAAGCTTTTCATTCGGCGTACGCATCAATAGGTCTTTAAAAATATATTTTAAAAATCAAATATTTTATTTCTTATAGATGTTTTATCCTATTTGGTAAAAATTGTTACAAAAAGAAAATTAATTTCACACTTTTTCAATTTTTTTGTTGGAATTACTGTAATTTACTACTTTGTTATTTTTGTCTTAACCATATCTGCTTCCAATGAAAAGCATGTGGACACTAAATAACCATTATAACACAAACAGTTTTTTTTTGTCATTTAATTCCCATCTTTTTTTCCGAAGAGAATATAATTGGGCTGGAAACAAAACTTTTCTACTATTATTTTGATGATAAAATTGACCTCGGGACAGTTTTTTATCATTATATTTCACATTCTCACATCCTCTTGTTGTAGGTCAGATCGATTTTATTTTAACAATCCGTGTTAATTTCAAAACATTTTATACGTTTGGAAAAATATAATATCACTATCAACTAAATAGTAATAGTTAAGCAAGTAAAAAACTTGTACTTTACATAATTAAAATTATCAGTTCCGGGCACAATATATTTAACTCTCGCGGCTCGGAGACTAGAAAAATACTTCTCTGCCGATGGGGGTCGTTCAGGGACCCCAGTGGTTTTCTCATTATTGGCCTTATTCTTATGAATTTCAAAAAAAAAATAGTCTTAGGGCTTTAAAATATCTCTCTGCATCATTCCTCATACACCTTTTTTTATAAAAATCCGTGGTTTTTGAATAAATAATCATATTTTAAGTTGCGCATAAAAAAGACGTCATTCCAGTGCAAATATTAATTTGCAACTGACGCGTTCAGCTATGTTCAGCGGCGTTCAGCCTAGTTATCTTACGAACGATCGCTGATAAGCGGGCGCTTATCTCGTTATCGCATTATCGCATTTATATAAACCACAAAAGGTCCAAAAAACTATGATATAAGAATACCTAAGAATAAACATTGTATCACCCATATTAAAATAGATATTTGAGTATATGTGGGTATTGGGGTCGCATTTCTTGAGCTAAGAACCGGAAAAGTTAACCTCAATATGCAAAACCTCAAAACACTATGTAATTTACCGATTTACCCAAAATACAAGCGTGAACCGAAAAATAGCAAAAAAAAAATTTCGATTCGTTTCCAGTTTTCGTTCCGGCAAAAATAACGGTTTTCGGTTATTTTCCGGTTCGAAGCCCTGAAAAAACTATCGAGTTCAAAATATTTGGCGCATTGGCCAAATATTAAAAAAAACTTAGAGATATATACAGTCGTTTGATCGGTCATAACTATTGTAACTGAAAGCATTATTTTCCTTTCATTGTTATCATCTGTAACGTAGTGACTCAATAAATTTAAAAACTGATAATGGAGACGTCAGGAAAGCAAATCCTTCATTCATAACAAAAGGAATAGAAAAGACTAAGATAGTCTTTAATATTATTTAACAGTAGATTAAACACGGTCAGTTTTCCTTCAATCTCTTCATTAATCTCTTTCTTTGGTTCGGAGAATGAAATCATCCAATGAAAAACGATAAAAATGGCAGACACAGTAATAATAAACCATCGATTGTCTTTCGATATCAGAAACATATCGTCTTTACTGTTTGTTTGAGATGGGATATGTACAGCGGAACCCCCAATTACACTACTCCGAATTACGCGCTGGCTTGAAGTATTCGCCCCAAATCCCCCAATTGGACGGTCGCATTCCATTGTCGTTGTGACGAGACGGCCGTCTGTGCGGTGCATACAGACTAATGTTGGCTAGCGCCTGTGTATTCAACACGTGCCAGGCTATACACGCATAACTGGGCGACTGTCTGCGTGCTGGGTTTTGGCGCGCTTTGCATTTTATCACTTGATAACTAAATATTTCGTCCATGGAATCCCCGAAATGGAATGGAAACTGACAATGGAATCCCCGAAACGGCTTATTCCATTGTCGTTGCGACGAGACGGCCGTCTTTGCGGTGCATGCAGTCAAATGTTGGCTAGCGTCTATGTATTCAACACGTGCTAAGCTATGCACGTATAGCCGAACGACTGTCTTTGTGTTGGATTTTGGCGCGTTTTGCATTTCATCACTTGATAACTAAATATTTCGTCCATATTATTTTTAAGCAAAACTAAGGGAAATCTTAGTTTCGCATTTTTGCGGAAAAACCAAATCCCTAATTTTGTTTGAGATTCACTCCCCCAATTACACTGCCCCAAATTACACTGTCCAGATTTTAGTGTAAATGGAGGTTTTACTACATTCAATATTTTACTATACTATTTTCTAACGTTTTATCAGTGAAAGAAAAAATACATTTAAATTTTTTTTTTTATCCATGTCCGCTCTCAATGTAAAGCACATGGCATCTCAAGTATCTCAACAGAAGTTTTTTTACGAAAACTGTTTGTCACTTAGTTGCAGTTGATTTGCTACATATAAATTAAGGATTGCCGGGAAAAATGGAAAAATAGAAAACTGCCGGTTTTGTTTCTTGGACCCTCAAATATATGTTAACTCTCAAGATACGCAAAAAAATGGGTAAAAAATACAAAACTGCGTTTTTTTTAAATAAATTTACAAAAGAAATTTGCGAAGTGAAAAAAAATGTGCCAATTTATTTACGCCTGTAAACCGCTAAAGGTTGGCGACTTCTTCCTCCAATGTTATTGGAGCCGTCTGGTAGTGGGGAAAAAACAAACACCACAGACCTCCTGACGAACGTATTTTAGCTCCGTAGCGGCTGACTGATGATCCATCTATCTCCGTTAGATTTTTTAACCTCCGTATTTTTACGCCTGGGGCAGCCTTATCCTGAACATCCTGTACAATGCACATTATTTGCTTCGTTCACACATTGCTTGATGATCTTGTATTTTTGCAAAAAGTTGACTATTTTTGTGGGACTCGAATGATATCGCGTCTAATGAGACGTTTTTATATTTTGGGTCTTAACCTTTTTTTAAGTCGATGCGAGTGACCCTAATGCGGAAATTCCGACTTACGCCACACCAAAAATAGATGTTTTATTAAAAATTGTTGTTTTTCTTTGGCGTTCAACCTCTTATGATATATGAAGTATGGTTCAAATGAAAATGGATGTGTTGGTTTTGAATCGTGTAAGTTTCAAATTTGAATAAACCTAAAGTTTCCATGTTATGTGATATGCCAATTAAGAACTGTTAATTCTATACAATAGTGGTGGGTTACCAGAGAAGATATAGATTTGGAAGAAAACTTTTCCAGTTCTAAGCTCAAGAAATGCGGCCCCAATACCCACATTTTCTTAAATATCTATTTTAATATGGGTGATACAATGTTTATAATTAAGGTGTTCTTATATCATGGTTTTTTGGACCTTTTGTAGAAGAAAAAAATATATTCGATCGTTAGTTCCGTCTCTATTAAATAAAACAGAAAATAAAAAAAAAATCAACTAAATAAAAAAGATCCTCAAAGTAGAACAAAAAACGGATTGATGTATACAAAGTTAAAGATAATAATTTATGTATCCTTGAATACTATTCTCAAAAAAAACACAGTATCTTACTTACATCGATGCCTCATTTTATATAAGTTCTGTCAACATGAGAAGGTGCAATAAGCGGTCGCTCGTAAAATAGCATATGCAAGGATTGGTCGGCTAAATCTCGTCAGTTGCGATTTCTTATGTGTGCTGGGATGACGTCTTTTTTACGCGCAATTTAAAATATGATTATTTATTAAAAAAACGATTTTTTATAAAAAAAAAAAATGTATAAGGAATGATGCAGAGAGATATTGTAAAGCTCTTAAAGACTTTTTTTTTGAAATTCATAAGAATAAAGCCAATAATGAAAAAACCACTGGGGTTCCTAAACGACCCCCCATCGGAAGAGAGGTATTTTTCTAGTCTCCGAGCCGCGAGTGTTAATAAGGGTATAAGGATGAAGTTAAAAAATCAGTAAGATGGAAATAGTATGATTTTATATAACAGTTTTTATACTCCAAATTGGACATTTTACAAAAAAACAATTGGATAATTTATTAATTAGGTATATTTACGCACATTTTTATAAAATACAGTTATAAGTCAGTAAATTTATTTTATAAATGTTTCTGCACAGCAGCTGCAGGTAATTTCATATACATATTAATATAATAATTATAGCAATTTACATACGTGTTGCAACCGTCAACACCAGACTATAATGAAGACAATAATGAAGAATTTCAAATAATTATAAATATAAATACGGAAATCAACTATTTTTTTATTAATTCCAGTAGTTTATATATATGTTTGTCCAATTTGATTTGTAAAATGCCCGATTTGGAGTGTTAAAACTTTATATTATTTAGTATGAAAGTAAAACGCGTATTAATGGTGAAATTGCGGGTGTAAGCTGTTAATTATTATTGATGTAAATGAGTTATATTGATTTAAAAAAAAAAATACAATTTTCCGTGCTTATCTCACAACATTACCAAATGATCACTATGACATATCAACTAAAAATGTTCATTAAAAAGTTTATTTGAATGGACAATAGTTCATCAAAAGTCAATTACAATTATTTTTAAATAAGGTAACATTAACTATTGTGGTATTGAGAATTTAAAACATGCATTAAACTCCCATTTGCTTGAAATATACGTGATTAACCACTATTAATCGTGTAGCCTCAATACCTTTTTGCTTACTGACATTAGAGAAATACCGGAAACTATTATGTCATATAAACATTTCTCATGTCACGGTTGCTTATAATACGGAAAATTAAGGTATAAAATTCCGAAAGAATTTTTATTACCCATGTCAGTGGCATTTTTATAGCAGAAAATTAAGTTTTTTTATATTAGTACTCGCTGTTCACTAGTAGGGCCGATTAAAAAGTCAATTTATTTTGCAAAAATGTGAAAGCTTCAACATGCAAACCGTACATTAAAATAAAACTCAGCGCAATAAGAAAAAGTTTTATTTGATCGTTCATTTATCAAAAAATTGTCACAATTGCGAATTTTCTTTTAATTTTATTTAAAAAAAAATGCCAAGGTAGTTGTCACGTATTATTTTTTCATGTGAAACTTTTACAATAGAGCCTCAATTTTAAATAAAGATTGTTTTTTAATCTAACTTTTAGCATATTTGTTGAGTCGTTTTATTTTTTAATAAAGTTTTCAAATTTATGTTATAGTTCATACATATTGTAGACTTTCAGTTATGCTTTTGTTGCCTTATCCTAAATAATTTAACTAAGTACAATATTTAGGGAAAATTATTAAAAGGGCGATATCTAAGATTGCATTTTATTATAATAGACTTAGTTTTTTGAAATGATTCAAACGTAGAATGATGTTATTTCCTGTGATTTTTAAAAAAGTGATAATCTATTTAAAGCACTTATTGGGAAACAACACATTTGAGGCAATTAAATGAAATACAAAATAATTGTGTTTTTTTGTTTTTATTTGTTTCCGTTTATTTCGCTACTTACAACATTTAAATCTAAGTCCACCCCTAAAATTTAAATCATATGGTATTATTATGAAGGTACCTCAACATGAATTTCTACGAAATCTGTTTGTTACTTAATCGCTCAACCTCTCTTTTTAAAAAAGGGTAGTTTAAGTATATAATAAGGCTAGGACAGGACTATTGGTCAATTTTGACATGCGTCTTGAACTCTATCAAAGCATAATTTTTACTGACCAGAGTAACGTATATTTAACACCTTCATGCTCATAATGCAATCCTAAATAAGTAAACCATTAAGACATTCAATATTTCTCTTAATATTGTCAATAAGTATTTGTTATTTTAGGTATTCTAGTATATATATATTTTTAACATTATTTGTTAGCTGCTAACTTAGGTTTAAATACTGTCAATAAACAGTAAAACTGAGATGCCATCATGGCAGGGAACGTGATTTTTTAGGATGGCATGTTACGGGTTAATAACCGGGTGTAGCAATAGCGATTAGTTAACCACTAATCCCGCACTGGCCTTATCCTTCTTTCCCTACTACTCACTTTGAAAAAAAGTGAGGTTGAGCGATTGAGTAACAAAAAGTTCTCGTAAAAAAACTTCTGTTGAGATATCTCCGTTAGGAGGCTATATGTTCCACATTGGGAGCGGAAATAGATTAAAATAAATGTTTCAATCCAGAAGTTAGCTTGTTTGGGTTTATTGTTAAAAAGTGAACATTCATAAGATTTTTTTGCAAAGCATTGTTAAGTAATTGTCGGTGATTGAAAGAAGCAAACACATTACGAGCTTTTTTCATAATCTAGCCATAAAAGGGTAAAAGCTCTGATTAGAGGAAAAATTAAATATTAAATTCGCGTAACATTAAAACTTTTTTTAAGCCAAAGAGCTTTTTAGTAAATTGCCCGCGCATGAAGCTTGGAATTTTATTTTAAAGCATTTTTTGTGGCTTTCTTATTCGGGAGCTTTATTTTGAGGCAGTGTGTTTGAATTACCCGGTCAGCGATTATTTTAAAAGGAATGGATTTATTAGGCGTAGAAGAGATTTTGCGTCTATTGTTAGGTTAAAAAGCACTGCGTAGATATTATGCCTTCATGATTTTTTATTGTTTATGTTAAATGGGCAGATTGCAAATCTCTTAGACTTACAGATTATAATTAAAATGTTTTCAGTTAAAAAAATGTTTTTTTAATTCATAAAAATAATTTGATTTAGTATACGTATCGCTACCTCAATACAAGGTACATTTTGTTTACTCTGATAATTATTGTTGGGAATATAAAATCCAAATTTTATTTGATTAAAATAAATAAAAATTAAAAATAATGTTCTTTTTATAATGTACTAAATATATTAAAACATTGAAAATCAAGAAACTTGTAGTTTTGGCATGACAATATAATTATAAAAGACTGACTAATTCTAACGAAACCGTAAGTCAGTGATGTGCACCATTTCAAGCCGAGTCCTACTTTTCCAATGATAAAATTATAAAATGACATTCTTAAAAGTAAAAGTAATTTTCCAACAGTTTCTCATTTAGTTGCTCGCCATATTATATAAAGAAGTTTGACAGTATGCGGTTAACAGTAAAAAGATGCGGATGACTTGTCGCAGCGAGATCAAGACACGGGCAAAATTTAAAGTGGTTTGCCTCATTTCATAATAATGGCAATGTAAATAGTATGTGTACTTGGCAAAAAGATTTTTTCGATCAACTCGAATGATTTATGAATTCGCTACAATTATAATCAAATTTACAACAGCATAATATATATTTATATTAATTCTTAAAAAGTTTTAGGTGCCGCTTTGGCACCCAGCACGCATCACTGCTTTAATTTATCGTTACAAGTAATGATTAAAATTTAATAATTTCAAATTGTTTTACAAGAGCACTTCGGTTATTATTTGTATGTAAATAAATTTATGTCGTGATTATGTATCTATCTGGCCGTATTTAATTGAGAGAGAAAGAGTGTGTGCAAATGTTGACTTTTGATTTATATTTCTCTTCATGTTTATAATTGCTAATCGAAGTTAAGCAAAAAAAAATATACTTGATATTAAAATTTAAAAAAAATATAGTCTGTAAGTGAGTTATTATTGAATTAAATATTTGTACCATTAAAGTTGAGTGCAATCAATAAAACCCCTCTTCAAAGGTTGATATGAATTACGTAGTCTCATTTAAGTTTGTTCCATAAAACATTAACTACCCACTATTACTTGATCAACGTGCTAAGGAGCGGGACCGGAAGTAAAAATTACATAACTAAGCTTTCCATATTACAGACAGCGTTTCATTAACGAGCGTCAGGCAATTAAGCTTTCAATCGATTTCGTTCGTTTCCGTAACCAATAAAGCAATTAATCTAATCACAATTCCGCGAACTCTTAGTTTTATTATTTCTTGGTAAATACATAAAATGACAAAATTTATTTGTAATTAAGTAAACGTTTTCCGCTTGAGGCACACATACTAAACTTTGTATAACGACGAAATGTACCAAGAAACTCAAACTGTAATTCTACAAAAACATTTTTGCCTTGCATGTGAAACGTGCTTCAATCAATTTTTCTCTAGTTACATTTACTCAATATATAAAAAAAACATTCTCTTGTTGACTCTACAGTCAGGGTTGAACCTTGATCGCTTCCCTTTATCATTTTCTTCCACCTCATTCGATTATTCATCTTTCTTCAGAAGCTGGCCTCCAACACTCGCTGATTTTGTGGCACTTCATCCATGCACAATATGTTATATGTCTGGTCCCAAAGTAGGCGTTAAAAATATTAGACAATTTCCGACTCACCTTAGAGTTTGTTAAGTTTATCTGAGCGTAACACGACACACTACACAGATACTTCAACATCAATCATATCCATGATTACATCATGAAACTGTCAAAAAAAAAATACAGAGACATGATTGGTCATCCTAACCCAACGATAAAAGCATTACTTGACGATTGCATAGACTATCCCCATACGTAAAACGTGAGACTAAGGAGAGTCGTTTTTCTCAAATCTCCCTAATTACCCTTTACTTCCACCAATTCTTATCTCACCTGCCTGGTTGACGACGTCAAGCCCGCAAAAGGATGAAAAGGACACAGACTTCTAATAATAAGAATCAAACTGGCACTGAAGAAGGGAAAAAACGGAAAGAAGAAGAAGAAAAAAACGAGTAAAATACGAGAGAAGGATAAAAGACACAAGTCAGACAGCAATTAAAATATGTTGCAAAATCTTTCGCTCAAACATTTGTAGCTTCTGAAAGTCTTAAGAGCTAAGCGTCCAGGTATTTGACTCATGCACCAGTCTTGACTGTTTTGTAGAGGTGAACTTTTGTGTTTTGTGATAGGCGAGAGGAATTAAGATATCAATGCAGTTTACAAAAACATATATGGCTGCACAAAATTCTTCTTTCGATTTTTGGACACTTTTCTGGGTATTGACTATGGATCCAATATTACATTCGCTAATTATTTATGTTTTGTCCGAAGTCATACCAGCGTTCTGTATCGCCACCGATGTGCACATGGTGGTAATACGCAGCTTCAGATCCACAAGGTCCACTTAGTTAGAAGAACATACAAGTAAGATTCAGAATTTCTTGAGGCATCTGTAGACATATTGTTTTTTGGCTGAATTTTCGTCTTAAATTTAAGAAATACTTATATTTTCATATTTGAGTAAAATTCTTTAATTTAAGAATTCGACTGAAGGTGCTTGGTGGAATTTCAATATTAAATTTGAATCATTCAAATTATGTACACTCCCACAGATTTTGTCACTAACGACCCGGGTTTCGCCTTTCGGCATCTTCAGGCGTTCAAGCGCACGGATGAACTTGAACTGACTTGTCCTTGAACTTGTCAGTTCAAGTTCATCCGTGCGCTTGAACGCCTGAAGATGCCGAAAGGCGAAACCCGGGTTGTTATTGACAAAATCTGTGGGAGTGTACATAATTTGAATGATTCAAATTTAAAATTCTTTATATTAACAAAAGATTTATATCGAAGGCTTAGTTCAAAAGTGCTCCAACTAGAAATTGTGTGATTTTAAGATATAACTGACTAAAGTTTAGACACATCTAAGCTGAGTTATAAAAAATGATAATTATTATTTGTCTAATCTCTTAAATAAATCATTTATTCAATTCAAATGATTTGCAAAGTTTACGAAACATAAAACTGTATTTAAATTTGTACTTATATGTATCTGAGAGATTGTTCGTGTTCTTGCAAACGATGCATATCGTAGCTTGGAAAAAAAATATTAAAAATTTGACGAAAAAATACGGTTTGGGAATTCCTGAACGTCTTAGAGTATAGGTTAATGATTTGACAGTAAAGCTGTTACTTTGGTTGTAGAATTTTTAAAGAAGCTTTATGGTTTAAATAGCTATTAAACTTTATACTGTTTCATTTTACGAGAGATTATATTATCAATAGTGTATAAGAATACTTCAATAATATAAGGAAAAGACGTAATAGCTCGAGTTGAAAAGTGTTTGAATGATATTTTGTTACCAACTTTGAGCTTTATTCGTTCTAAAATTTTACATATTACATATTATTATTTTTGGAAAGGATTTGATAAATTTAAAATACCTTATTCATTTATAAATTTTAGCTTAAAAAAACAGTATGAAGACACTATAGTACTAATAAATTATATCATTGAAGACTGAGAAAATTAATAATAGTATTAACATAAAATATGACCGATATAAACAGTTTTTCTCTTCATTTATAACCATGTATGCTGTCTATGTCGTCAAGTGATCAACGTCATTGGCTTCGGTTACGTAGGTCACGGGTTCGAATCCTAGCACGGACAGTTTTATAAATTGATTTTTCAATCGATTTATGAATTTCTGTTCAAAGACATGGATGTATATGATGTCTTCAATTCCCCCCTCCCACCCATCCTATCCTATGAACTTGAATTATCGAGAGCGATTAACTAACCACTAGTCCTGTCCTAGCACTATCCTTCTATTCCTACTGTCTTTGGAAAAATGAAAGGTTGAGAAACTGAGTAAAAAGCAGTTTTCGTAGAAACACTTCTGTTGAGAAAAACTCCATTAAGAGTCCATATGCTCTATGTCGGGAGCGGATATGGTCAAAAAAAAATTAAAAAATGCTGCCTATGTGCAATATATAAATTTATAATGTAGTTTATCTCAGCATAAGATCTTGGCGAATACTGATTATTGACCAGTTGTTAGAACTCTTTCTTCCGAAGAAAATTGCTAACGAAAAGGTTTAGTAGATTGATAAGACAAACCTACATATTGTTAATTTATTACTCTGAACGCGGTTAAAACAAATATTGTGCATTTTTATCAAGTTCGTGCATGCAATGATGTAATTGTGTGTTTTTCCTATTACTTTAACCAGCTAATTTTTTTATGGCAACTCTGCAAGACGCACTGCTGTACTTCGCATATTTCCAACACAAATATATATAACTTAAACATCAATCTTAATTTTAAAAGGGCTTCAGGAGACCCAATAACCTTTTACCGTCGCATCACAAAGAAAAGCGTCCGAATTTTCGGAGGGTCCCAACAATTTCACCGACCGTAAGGGGTCGAGGTTTTGCATACAAAGCAACAATATTTAATTCTCCGTATATCCGCGAAGGATACAGGATGTGGGAAGTGTTTTGTATGGTATAATAATAATTAAAAATATTATATTCAATAATACGCATTTCAAGGACTCATTGCTCAAAACGTCATTTTGACAACAAACTCAAAGTCAATCAAATCAATCAATCGATATATAAACGACCTTTTAAGTTGTTTACTGTGGATACTTAATAGAAAAGCATAAAATTAAAAAAATAAAAAAGCTATTATTAATTAATATTTTTTGGTATATTTCCATATTCAACTTCTATCTCAATCCTTCTCCTTTTACCATTTTTTTTACCATGTCCGCTCCCAATGTGCAGCATATATACTTCTAATGGAGTTTATCTCAAAATAAGTGTTTCTACGAGAACTGCTTGTTACTCAGTTGCTCAACCTTTATTTTCCCAAAGAGAGATAGGGCTAGAAGGATAGGGCTAAGACACTAGTGGTAAGCTAGTCGCTCTCGTTACGCCCCGTCCAAAGGATAAGGTGGGTGGGAAGGGGGAATTCAAGATATCACATACATCAATGCCTTTGAACAGAAATTCATAAATCGATTGAAAAATCAATTTATAAAATTGTCCGCACTGGACCTCCGTAACCAAAACCAACGACTTAGACCACTCGACCACACAGGCACAAATTAGTTACAACAAAAAAAACTTTTCAGTGTCACATTAATATTATATGATATATATGTTTGTAGCAAAGCCTTTGGGTATTAAAGATATAAGTGTTGTTATCGAAACAGTTGTAAAAGGTTCTTTAAAGGCTATATCTGCATAAAAAAAACCGTTTGCGTTCATTTTATAAGAAATGCACTGACTAATGTGATTAACTAACATTTACTGCTTAGTCAAGAAACAAAATCAGATAGAAGCATGCAACTTTGTAAGAACCAAGTCTAGACGATTGCTTTGTGGCCGATTACTTATGTTTGCTGTCTTGTTAATTATCATAAATTAATGGAAATATATTAGGCAAACATATAATTTCGTCAAAGTGATCATTATACAGGTCTTATAGTCTAAAATAGTTTAAGCAACCTTTGTTTACTTAGCTAAAATAATACAATCTCATTATATACAGATATATTAATTGTATCTGATATCATATGAAGTATATTTTATTCAGTTCACCGTCTTAAATAAAGGATTGTAATATTTTAAATCAGGGTACAACGTTTTTAGATATGAGTTCTGGTTAAAAAAATAAATATCTATACTATAAATTTTACCGTATGCATTTCATTGAATTGAAAATTTAACGTTTCAATTGTATAAATGTTATTTAAACGTTGAAGTTTAATATAGTATATATCAACCGTGAAAAGGAAAAAAGACGTAGCCCACAAATAGAAAATTTTACAGGAAGCACATAAAACGTGTTTTTATGATTTAGGGTCATATGCAAATTATGAAATATACAAAACATTGAACTGCACGGAAACTTATAAAATGGTGCTTAATTGACATAATCTAATATTAATTTAATAAATTGTCTAGAAAAAACTTTTTTTTCAGTATTTTTTCTGGGTTTCAATTTTCACAAGCTCAACTTTTTTCAAACTTAAAAGCTTAAGTTCGATACTAATTTAAAAATTGATGCATTGTGATAATCGAAAAAAACTGTGAGTTACGTTCTTTTTCTTTTTCACAGTCGATATGTAAGTGTTAACGTATTGGAATTTCGTTGTGTATAAAAAACGACGTTCTAATCAAATCGTATATCTTGAACTTTGCAATATTGTCTATGATAATGCGTTTTAAAGAGGCAAAACACATGTTACAATCTAATTATTTTGTGAATCATATATGAAGGATAGTCGTTAAATATATTTACAAAATTATTAATTGTATCTGTTATTTGTTTCAGGTAATTCTTTTTTCAAAAATTCTTGAAGCAGTTATTCATGACGCAAAATGTAAGTAATAAGAAAAAAAAAAATAGCAATGTTTTCACAAAATTTGTAAAATGATTGACGCAAATGATTTAATAGAAATTGATAGGAAAATCGATACGTTTGTATGTACGTCAGAATTTTATTGGCTCGTCAAAAATGTATTGTTATTTTATCTGACGCACTTCATAGCCCACACCAAACCTTTTAGATACACACTTTAACGTTTTAATATCTCGGTAGATCACGATCAAAATTGGATAATTTGTATTTCAAAGATATTGTATTTTTATCTTATTTGATGGTTGTTAATAAAACTATTCAAAATTCAAAATTCGCAAATATATGTCTATACAATTTACAACTTCGACTGAAGGTGCTTGATGGAACTTCAATACCAAATTTGAACTATTTTGATTCTGTACTCAGCTGTACTGTACTGCTGCACGTCAGTTTAAATGCATTCGTACATTTGATAAAAATTGAAAATGCCGAATGGCGAAATCCGGGTCGTTATCGACAAAACTTATGGAGGCGCACAGAATCAAAATAGTTCAAATTTGATACGTCTATACATGAAAAATAATACGTCAAAAGTAACTAAATTTGGGAAAAATTGATTGAACTACATCTATCTAGTTTTGTTTGTATCTTCTAGATATGTGTGCAATAATTTAAAAAAAAGTAAATACTTTTATTGAAGATTATTATTTTCTGACTCTGTATACACGACACGCATTGTAATTGTGTAAACATTTAAATTTATCGAATCCTCTAAAATTTTCATTTCGAAAGAGACGTCTGGAATCTGGGTCAGCCTGTATACTTATGCCCCGGCCATATATTTTTTCGCCCCATTTACTGAAGCGTTGGGGGATGAAAGGGGTGGCAGTATAAGCTGGATAATCCAGCGTAAAGGGTGGGGGTGGAAAGATAAGCAAACCTCTACATTCGAATTCAGGCCTCTACGGTTTTATCTTAGCGTATTCGGACAGGGTGCGTAGACTAGTAAACGAACCCTGAAAAAATGATACGGGATAGGATATCATGTTATTTAGGCAAAGCGTGTATGAGGCTGTGAGTTTCAGTGAAAAAAATAAATGCTGGAAATTTCAACATTGTCAGGAATAATAACTTTACTTAAAGACAATCTTATCCCAAGCTTGATTTTCTGAATTGAATTTATTAATTTACCAATTCTTTTTAATTCTGGTTGCTTGGATAATTTTGAATGCCTTTTATTAACTCTCTACGTCCGCCTTATTGTGATATGCTATTTTATTAATAAAAACACAATATTCCTTTGAACTTTGTTCCACTTTATTTAAAAAGTCAGGACCGGTTTCGCTCATTGCGAGCATTTTCAACTGATAAGAAATATAATTAGACAGAGCTATTTATACAAAAATAAATTGAAAAGAAAGTTTGATAAGAGAGTTTTATGTTTTGTCCGTTTACCTTTTTGTAAATTATTTTTAAAGTCAATTGTTGCTTACACATTTTCTTTTCAATTTATTTTTGTATAAATTGCTCTGTTTAATTACATTTCTTATCAGTTGACAATGCTTGCAATGAGCGAAACCGGTCCTGACATTATAAATAAAGTGGAACAAAGTTCAAAGGAATATTGTGTTTTTATTAATATAATGCCTTTCCACCATGTATTGATAGTGAACACCCTAAAATAAGTTATTTTATTAAAATACAAACAATTAAAATACACCTACATATTAAAGTATATTTTAAAACTCATGTCTGCTCCTAATATGAAGCTGTCAATATTGTGAAATATCCTTGTTTGGCATTTGATTTTTCCGAAACTATTCTTTGAATCAGGCAAGTCAATGCATATTTTGATTCCTAATGGAAGTATCTTTTCAGGATAGGGAAAGACATATAGAGATAAAAGTATAAATTGTTATATAATCACTCTCGATAAGCATTGTTATTTTAGTATCGGAATGGTAAAGGGGAACACACATGCTTTCGAAGAAATATGAATTTATCGATTGAAAAGATTGATTTGAATACGTGATATCAGTCTCGAAAGCCAACGAAACTGCGCCACGGACCAGGTATGTATTAATTACTTTTTCTAACGAGAGTAAAGTGCCCAATAATAAAACTAAAAAACAATTAACAATTGATTGATCAGAAGGTTGTTATAACTATTTTAAATAAAAATGTAAGCTTAATGATATATACCTATAAAATTAAATATTACGTTTGCTCTTTTTTAAATATTACAGCTATTTTGTTTAAATACATTTATGTTTTACATAAACGATTAAGAATATATGATTTATTAAAACAGATAGAATTAAGTAGACGTATTGTTACGTTTATGGCTTTAAATAAATGTCTTGAATATATCATTAGTCGAAGTAATATTCATAAACGATGTTTAATGTCAACCTTTTGATATGGACTCATTTCAACATTTGCGATTCTGAGCACACTGACGTTGCCTCTTGCTAAAAACTTAACTAACTCAATAATAAATCGTGTCAAAATGGTGTTTTTTAACTTTATATATAATATTTTGTTGTATGCTGTCTTTTATATTCGACTAAAATTGATTCAGATTAACGTTTTGATAGAAACATACATTAAACTTTCAGCAGTATTAATTTGCTTTTAATAATGTAGTACAATGATTTTATATGTTCAATTATGTCTTTTCCTAATGTGGAGCATAAGAACTTTTATAAGAGTTTATTTTAACGAAAATTGATCGTTGCCAAGTTGCTTTACTTCTCTTTTTAAAAGAAAGAGTAGATACAGAACGATAAGAATAGTCATAGGACAAGACTTGCCCATCCCTCTTTTTGGAGGTTGTGGGAGTGGAAGGAAAGTTAAACCCTTAAATGCATAATTTATTATTCTCAGATAAAACACATAGTTTATCATTGCAAAGGATATTTTTACGTTACAGTTCAAATCTTTGCAGGAATTATCACAATAATGATATAACTATAAACGATTTAGAAAGATGAAAAGTGTGGCAAGCAAACTTCAGAAATAACAAATTGTAAGAAACATAATTTGTGGTCAGTACTTTATGTCGTCTTTTCTAAAAAATATTATTCAACAATAATCATTAGTCATGGACCAATAAAAACTATTTTTGAAGCAATAAGTTTCACTAAGAGTACATGAATAAAATTCTATAATTGAAAAATCAATTCATAAAACTGTCGAGATTTAAGCTAGTGAGCACCGCAATCGAAATCAACGTTTTTGCTACTCGACTATTTTTTATGTGATAGTTTACGACAGCGCTTCCCAAAGATTTTCATACTACTGCACCCTGAATCTAAAAAAATAATCCACGGCCTCTCTCAATACAAAACATGTTCTACAGTGACCCCTGGAGAAAACCTACCGCCCCCAGTTTGAGAAGTACTTTCTTTTCTTTAAATGCTTAACTTAATATTGTTAGTATAAAATAATTTATTTTTATTGAGTGATGATGTTAATGTTGACAATACTAAGTAAAAAAATACTTTCTTTGGTAAAAACTTAACTGGACACCAATGTACACATTTTTTACACAATGTACTCAGTGTACAATATGTACACATTTATTACATGTCTCGTACATTTTAATTTCAACATTTGCGCAAAGGTTTTTTTTAATTAAATCATTAAGTAATCAAATCAGCTTTCAATAATTATCAAAGTTTATCGACAAACAATTTTTCAGTCGTTTCTCTTACAACACCGAACGGCGTTGACATATATTCCATACTTACTAATAATTGAGCTGTCAAATAATTATCGATGCATTGAATCAATTTTTATTTTTCTTTAATAGAACCTACATAAGTCAAAAAACTGTCTAAAAGCAACAAATTTCACGTTCCTTACATACGATTTTTTCAATTTCTATACTAAATATACACCTATGTATATAATGCATTAAACTCTTTCCTATAACTCTTTATTATCTTTTCCGGTTCTAAGCTCAAGAAATGCGACCCCAATACCCACATTTTCTTAAATATCTATTTTAATATGGGTGATACAATGTTTATAATTAAGGTATTCGTATATCATAGTTTTTTTGGACCTTTTGTAGTTTATATAAATACGATAAGATAAGAGATAAGCGCCCGCTTATCAGCGATCGTTCGTAAGATTATAGGCTGAACGCCGCTAAGCAAGCGTCAGTCGCGCATTGACATTTGAACTGAAACCACGTATATTTTACGCGCAACTTAAAATATGATTATTTATTAAAAAACCATAAATTTTTATAAAAAAATGTATGAGGAATGATGCAGAGAGATATTTTAAAGCCCTTAGACAATTTTTTTTTTTGAAATTCATAAGAATAAGGCCAATAATAAGGAAACCACTGGGGTCCCTAAAAGACCCCCATCGGCCGAGAAGTATTTTTCTAGTCTCCGAGCCGCGAGAGTTATCAAATAAATTTAAAAAGCTTTTAAAAACTGCGTATTTACAATTTCTCTAAAGTAAAAGTCTTGCTGTTTTCATGCTGTTAAAGTATTCAATTATCATCGTGTCTTTTTATTCATTGTTTCATCGTTAAATATCATATTATATGATTATAGGTTTTGCTCGACTACTCGTGGTCTTAAATTATAGCTTACATAAAGAAAATACGAATATTTTTCCCTCGTGTAATTTCGTAGCATTCGCACTTCGTTAAAGGTTTAATTAATAACCCATCGATAAAGCTATGAACGGAAAAACAATAAGTGATGTGTTTTTCCTGTTTTCCTTTGGCTCAAATATAACACTAACAATATGGACGAGTATGAATTATTGCTCGACTAAACGAATACAATATTGCCATAGTTTTAATTAATATTATTTTTTCGCAAATATTATCATATGGGTACTTATTGTTGCATAATTTTGTAAATTACTTAGATCGTATTTTTTTTAAATCACTTATTATACTTTTCTCCATATCACTTTTAAGGTGTTCACTGTCAAGACTTGGTGGAATGGCATTATATTATTATTTATTTATTTTTTAAACGAACAGGTTATATTTACATCATCACCTTCGTTTCATTGACCCAATTATAGCCTATGTTAATTGCTCTTTTATATTATATATATATATATTTTAAAAAAATGTATATATAATGTCTTTTTTCAGAATACACAAAAATGTATATATAAGTACACAGACTCATTACTTGGAAACGGGAAAAACACAAAATCATCATTAAGTTATTTAGAGTTTCACTTTGTTGAAAAATTTCCCAAATTTTAATTGGGTTTATAATTGACATCATTTGCCACTTATATTTATTGATGATTTTTTAATTGTATGTTATAGGTGTTAAGCAATTTGATTTTGTGTAATTATAAAGTAATTTGT
Organism: Himalopsyche anomala; assembly: GCA_031772345.1. Lineage (NCBI taxonomy): Eukaryota > Metazoa > Arthropoda > Insecta > Trichoptera > Rhyacophilidae > Himalopsyche > Himalopsyche anomala. The sequence goes on from CM062842.1 coordinate 15,269,614, forward strand.
AAATCTTTTTCATTGTTAATATTATAGTTGCTTACACCTATTTCAATTTAAATTTGTATAAATAGCACGGGTTTATATATTTTTTTTATCAGTTGATAATGTTCACAATGAGCAAAACCGATCCTGATCCAATAAATTTTATGTGGAAAAAGTACTAAAAATGTTTTATTATTTTTATTTTCTCCATATGATAAGTTTGATCGCAAACTTTTCGACAGTTGGAGCTTTAAGCTTATCTGTGTTAAATCAGAATCATTTTTTTTTCACATTTCAGACTATATTAATCTCTACTATACACCTCGTTGTAGAAGTTCTTTTAAGTGTGGCAATACAAGGTCCCATTTAAAGTTTAACAAATTATTTGCTGTACAAACGCTCGATAAACTATAAATATCATAAATAAGAACATTTTATCATTTCACATAGTTATCAGATTAGTCTAATAAATTCTTATTAATAAAAACACAATATTCTTTTGAACTTAAATCAACTTTATTTAATAGGTCAGGACCGTTTTCGCTCATTGCGAGCATTGTCAACTTATTCCGAGCATACTAAACAAAGTGAATAATTTATTCTTATTTAATGTGTTTTGTGTGATCGGTTTTAAGTAAGTTTCTCAAGGTTTTATAGTATTTTTAACTCATGACGAATTTCAATATGCTCCATGAAACATTGCCTTCAAACCGAGGTGTGTCAACAAACGCTTTAGTCTTGTTCCTCAACCTGTTTTTTTTTAAGTAGAGGAGAAGAAGAGTTAAGGCTAAGGCAGGAATAGTAGCTTACTAATCGCTTTTACAACGCTTTGAAAATTTAAGGATTGGAAGGAATTTTCATTAATTACAAAGAACTTTGTCTTCGAACAGAAATCAATGAAATCTATTGAAAAAATGTCTACGAAGTTGACCGCTGTATCGCGGATCTGACTTAATAATATGATATAGTTAATAATTTACTGCATGAAATTGAAGAAAAACTTACATTAAATACCTTGATTCCGTGTGTTCTTCTAAAATGTGTTTGCAGCAGACAATATTGTTATATTTGTAAAAACACAATATTCCTTTGTACTTCATTCCACTTTATTTAATATGACAGGACCGGTTTCGCTCATTACGAGCATCGTCAACTGATACTATAAAGTGGAATGAAGTACAAAGGAATATTGTGTTTTTACTAATATAATGCCTTTCCACCAAGTATTGACAGTGAACACCCTAAAAATGATTGTAATATTTGTTTCAATTGAAATTTAACTGTTTATGATCTCATTAAAGTCTCATTTAGAGAAATAATATAAGGCAAAGTGGTAACGAAAAATATTGACGAACCAATTAAATTTTACTTCATATTAATAATAATATATTGTCCGTTTGGACCAAGCTCGTAATACCTAGAGAACACATTGATGTGTAGGTAATAATTAAGATTGATTTTGCCCTAGACAGTACTTCTTCAGAAAGCAGATTGTTTGGGAAAATTAATGAAAATATTTTGATAGATTGCTCCTGCCGAAAAGGATAAAATGTTGGGTGATCAATTGGAAGCATTAAATATGAAATGATGTTATGTATTTTTTTTATCCCAAATAAAAACATTTCGTAATTGCATCAAGGAAATAGTTGATGGTGAAAATAAATACCCATTAATAAATAATATTTCTTGGATTAGTATTATTCATTAATCTGACCGAAACAAAATTGAAACATACTTTCTTAAATCAATATAAAGATACTTTGAGTATACATATGTAACCATTTTCCTTGCCATTTTTATTAAGTGCTACTAATTTTATTTTTGCACGAGGCACGCTCTAGAGAAAATGCAGAGAGAAAAATTGTTACCCGAGATTTACAAGGTTCTAATTTTAGATTTTCTGTGAAACAAAAGTAACAATGATGCAATCTTTCAGGTACCATTTATGGTAATAACTGTAACTTGTTTTTCGCTCAAAATTAACGTTTCGAACCTTGTAGTTCTTGGGTTGCAAAATGCTTATTAACCTCGAACATCTTACTTACTTATATTGATTGCATTAAAAAGTCTTATATTAATTTACTTGATAAACAAAATTAAATATTTAATATATATAAATTGTTATTTAATTATAATTTTGCTACAAAAATCATTGTTTTGAGAATAATTATTTCACATAATAGCAATGAAAATATTTTACTATATACCCACGAACTCATTAAATGTTCAATATGAAAAAAGGGGGGCAGTCAATATTTTCTTTACTGCGGCCTTATGTTGAATCAGATAAAGGAGTGTGGCCTTTCGAAATTAAACTGTTCCCCACCCCGGCTCTAGTTTATACTACCTTTAGAAAAATAGTTTCCTTAGGTTAATAAAGAAAGTTTTAGGGTGTTCACTGTCAATACTTGGTGGAAAGGCATTATATTATTAAAAACACAATATTCCTTTGTACTTCATTCCACTTTATTTATTTAATCAATCAATTTAAGCATCAATTGACAATGCTCACAATGAGTGAAACTGGTCCTGACATTTTAAATAAAGTGGAATGAAGTACAAAGGAATATTGTGTTTTTTATTAATAATGAGAGATAACAAAATATTAGGTGATGTTAATTTCAAAGAATGAATTAAAAAAATATTCATTTAAAATAATATGGTGTGGGTTGATAGCCACAATTGCCTATCTTTTACGATTGTTTCAAGAAAATAAGATACAAAGTGATCAGACTCGACAATTTTTGGGGTCCCGTCAGGCATCAGTATTTATTTTCGTTTCATCGTCTCATATGCGTTAATATTTATTAATTAATACATGCCATTAAGCCTTTCAATAAAATTGCTTCATAACAACGAAGTTAGTTAACATGACAATCAATCATCTGTTACTTTTTATATATCCCACGAGTATTTTCTAAATATTATTTAAAATTAAATATTGTTCTATTCATTAACAAGAAAAACTTTTTGGCACAGCATTTACCGAAAAATAAAAGAAATATTTTATCTCATCTAATATTTATTTGCCACTTCAACATTATCATTATTTGATAAATAATGGTTTCTATAGTTAATTTCCAAACTAACATCCGTTGATCTTTGCTGAACTGATAAATAGTATTTTCCCATATTTCATTCTACAACGATTCATAAAATTTTCCATCTCAGACAATGTTCAAACAAAAGCAGCTGACAAACAAATTTTGGTAGCAACAATATTTAACTGCTTCTTAGATGTCGGATATTGAATATTATGTTGTGATTAATCAATTAATAAAACTATGTTCTTTTAAATGTAATAACGATTGTAATAATAGAGTTATATATTATCCAAATAATAACAAATCTTCAATAAAAAATACTGTGAATTCATAAATTTAACAATTGTATTATAATACGAAATTATGGACGATTTATGCATAATCCTTTATATTCAGTTATGGTGTTGCAACTAGCCACCTATAAATTACATGTACAAAAGATATTATGATTTTTTTAGGTAGATATGCGCTGCCGCGTATTAGTTAGTATCGAATGAATTTGTTTGTTCAATTTGCTACTCCTGTATAATCTGCCTACGATTTCTTCTTGATTGCGCCTTTGGCAATATCCGTAATATAATACTACTCATGTTTTTAAATATTGTTAATCTCAAAACTAATACGACATATATATTTTCTATTGACAAACCTAATATTTTCTTGAGCACGACAATTTTTTAATACAACTATCCTGGACATATAAATATATTAATAAAGTACGTTGTTTTTATTATTTACACATATGTTATGTATACTCAATACCATACCATACTATGTTTTATTCTGTATGACGTTCTATTTTCAAAATGTGTTTCGTGCATTCGAATGAAACAAATGAAGTATGAAACAGTAGTAGAATAAGAAAACAATTGCAACCTGTCACAATCTCACGATTTTCTTCTTAATTATAAGATTGATTTATTGATTTATAAAGTGTAAAATTATGTTATCAAAATAAAATTGAACCAACACATAAAAGTGTTTTAGTAAAAACTATAAACATAACACATACAAAAATACTTAAAGTCATTAAACCATTTGATTCAAATTTCGTAAGTCTTTATAAAAAAAGCACACCTTTTTTTAGTTAAATTTTTATTATCAGAATTTTATTCGAACATGTCTAGTTAGGGTTGTGGAGTCAGAGTCAAAGTTTGGGAGTCGTAGAGCCAGGTGTTTTTCTGGAAGCGCAGTCAATGTCGGAAAAATTAAAGGAAAATAATTTAAAGATATTGAAAAATTACTAGTCTTTTCATTCATTATATTGATTGGTAAAATTTATGATTGTAACTAGAGTAATATGATGGTAAACAGATATCTTAGTTAATCAAAAATATTTGAAAAAATCAACTTGGGGTCGATTGTTTATATAAAACCGGAGTCTGAGTCGTCTTTGTTTACCCGATTCCAAAGCTCTAATTAAAACAGTCCAGTTAACTTATTTGAATCGTATTGATTTACCGTTATAACTTGGCCGCTGGCAAAAATCGGAACTAAAAAATAATCAAAGGCTTGTATTTTTAAAACTTAAGCACACTTGTGTCATTAATGTTGTTTTTATTAGATATACTGTAAAAAACGGTATGCAATGTGTTTTTAAAATTATTAGTAATAATTTGCGTGAATTCCGATAATTCTGTAAAGATAGACTCGAAAACGAATTAAAGAGGTGTAGACATTTATTACACGCGTGACACTAGCGCCCTCCCTAAGCAGACAACTTATAATGGTCGATGATATCACTCTACGTCCGTGACACTCATCGGAATAAAAAATAAATAATAACAGTACTTCTCAGCAACCGTTATGTTTTTTTCTTTCCATCAACAACAATCAATTCACACGATTGTGCAGAAAATAATAAATCTTTTTTTAGACCAAGTCACCAAAAATGTCTGACAAATTCTTCCAATTTTCAGGCGACATTCTATTTTATTTTATAACCAAAACAAAGCTTTTTTGTTGCATCAGTTTTTTCATAACTATTTCTTTTGTCGATAAATCTACATGCACTATCTCTATATCACATGTAGAAAGAAAAATAATGAATAAATATGTGTATAGTCGGGAAAGTGACGATAAAATATGACTTTATTCTATCTTTGATGTTATATAGCGAGAAGTTGCATTGGCGTAACCTTCAGAATGACCGTAACTCCACAACAAAGCGGAAAAAATGTGAAAACATACCATAAAACGGGTTTATTTTCGCGAAAATAATAAAATCTGGTTATGGCCCGGCAATAAAAAAATACTTTGCCCAATCGCTGCCTTTCTTAGCGACTGGCATTTATATTCTTTGACTTAAGTTTGACATGAACGTAAAAATAATATAATGAAAAAGACTCGTTCGCCGAAATATTATTTGACAAATAACGTTGCGGCACTTAATCATTGTTACGTCGCTGACAAATTAAATTGATTACAATTGTCATAGACTTCAGATACAGATAAAAATTTTCATACACAGTCAACTGTTTATAAAAAAATGTTTTAATGATGAATAACTCTCGCGGCTCGGAGACTAGAAAAATACTTCTCGGCCGATGAGGGTCTTTTAGGGACCCCAGTGGTTTCCTCATTACTGGCCTTATTCTTATGAATTTCAAAAAAATAAATAGTCTAAGGGCTTCAAAATATCTCTCAGCATCATTCCTCATACATTTTTTTGTAAAAATCCGTGGATTTTTAATAAATAATCATATTTTAAGTTGCGCGTAAAATATACGTCGTTTCAATGCAAATATCAATGTGCTACTGGCGCGCTTTGCTTAGCGGCGTTCAGCCTATTATCTTAAGAACGATCGCTGATAAGCGGGCTCTTATCTCTTATCTTATCGTATTTATATAAACTACAAAAGGTCCAAAAAACTATGATATAAGAATACCTTAATTATAAACATTGTATCACCCATATTAAAATAGATATTTAAGAAAATGTGGGTATTGGGGTAGCATTTCTTGAGCTTAGAACCGGAAAAGATAAAGGTGTTTAATTTGAATTATGATAATCTTATTCTTCTTTGGCCATGTTTTCTCCCTATGTGAAGAATATAGCCACCACGCGGCACCTCCGATGTCAGCATCCTCCAGTTCCACGGCACCTCCAATGCCAGCATCCTTCAGTTCCGCCGAGTACATCCTTTGAATAGTATCCGAAGATAATAATTTGATAATCTTATATATATGTAAAAATGAATGTTTGTTTGTTGAGATGTGTATCCAAAAGTTTTGATGCGTAAAAGAAACAACTAGGTAACTAACAGTCCTTACCAATTTCACTCTACTTTCCTTTGAAGCATCTTTGAAGAAAAGGGCAAATTGACTTTCTCATTTACAAATTCTCTAAAAACAAGTATAGTTGATATGCTTAATTATGACTATAAAATATTTCACATTCAAATTCGAGACGTTTAATTAGCTGCAGTTTGTTCTCTAGGTTTTTTTTGTTTATTTTCACATATTGCGATAGAAAATTTTAACCACTTAGCTGCGGTTAATTTCTTAAATCTAACACGTTTCCTTTCAACAATTCTCGTAAATCATTACTTGATTCATTATAAAATAATAATATTCCTAACGACTGTAAATATATCTTTTATTGGGAAACAACTTATGACTTTCAAACCAGACTACAATTCACAATAGAGAATACTGGACTATTGTCACGTGACATGCTTTTATAGCATCTTGTCCTAAAAGTTCTAAAAGTTTATTTTGACCCCTCGACCCTCGTGACTGACTCTAGCGCCTTGAGAAGACGTAAGGATTCGACGAAAACGATAAATACGAAACGCGTGGAGGGGTGAGATAAGAGAAGAAAGGGTTGAAAAACTTTCATATTTTATCTCTTTTTTATCCATGAATTTTTAAACAATTGCAATAGGTGTATAAAGTTTTGTTCTGCATTTCAAGACGGTAAAAGTATTTCAATAACTCCAATGCGTGTTGATTGGATTACATTGATTGTGATTTAAATTAGAAAATGTGCTGTGTTTCTTTGAAAAGCGTTTTAACTATTTAATAAAATACCGAATATACTATTTATAAGATGATTCTTAAAAAGACGTAACACTTCAATTGAACAATGTGAAGTTTTCGATAATATTTTATTTTACAAAAAAACACTCAGTATAACAAAACATTGACGTCAAAAATGTGTAATAAAATGTACAATTCACATCGTTTTTCATCCAGACTGATGTACCTTAAAAAATAGTTGTAGAGAAAATAAAAGCCAAAGTATTTATGTCTCTTTTTCATTTTGTGGAAATGCTCGATTTAGATTGAGGTTGACCAATATATTGGAACTGGTAATAGCACAATTTGCTTATTCTTACTGTTCTCAATATGGTAATTATTTTAGATTGGGCAAAAAATATACTGATTTATCAGTGATGAAGAAAATATAACTATTTTGTATCGCTCTTGATTCAAACGCAAATCAATAAGAGCAGTTTGTACTGAATTAGATTAAACATCTATTAGATAAATGATTCTTGATATCTGTATTCAAAAGCAAAATTTTATGTTGTATATAAGAAAACTTTGGAGACAAAAAACATATTTATACTTAGAAAAAATTATTGATGGCAAGGATAATGGTATGATTTTTTAAATTTCACAGTTATGGTATATTTTAGCAAATTTGCAATATTTTTTTTAGATATGTTTAAAAGTAATATATAACATTATGTTAAACATCAGCTGACGACAATTGAAAAACGAATTAAAATATATATCAGAAAACAATTCGTACGTTAGAAAATTAAACAGTTAAAGTAAGTAGTCTAAAATAAGGTCCAGGTGTCGTTTTTCAGAATATGGTTTTAGGTTTTAGCCAGCAAAAGTTTTCAATAGTTTTAGGTAATGCATCTTATCCCGGACCTCATAATGATATCATGCCACAATTACTTCAAATCATTGCCGAAAAAAGTGGATAATTATTAAGAAATTTCAGAATTTATGTCAATTCAAAGTAAAGGATAGCACTCTCTAACAGGATCTCTGATCTTGGGGTTGAAGGCCCTTAAACGAGCCCATAAGAAGTGTAGTGAGCCAAGTAGCAAAATGGTAAAATGTTTTTTTTTTTCACTTTTAACTATTTATATAAAATCACGTGTTTTCGTGGATAATATATTTTTATTTTAGAAAAAAAATAGACTTCAAGTGCACGATATTTTAAGGCAAGTAGAATATAATTACGCATCAAACTTGTGTTTTTAAATTATTTTTGTAATTACAATCAGTCACCACCTAAAAATTAATATTCTTTGATGATTTTTTAATTATATGTCAGAGGTGTTAAACATTTTAATTTTGTGTAATTATAAAGTCACTTACATTGTTAATTTGTAAATTCTTTTCAATGTCAATTTTTGTTAACACCTTTTTATTTCAACTTATTTTTGTATAAATATCATTGTTTATATATATTTCTTATCAGTTGACAATACTCGCAATGAGTGAAACCGGTCCTGACCTTTTAAATAAAGTGGAATAAAGTACAATGTAATATTGTGTTTTTATTTATATAATGCCTTTCTACCAAATATTGACAGTGAACACCCTAAAAGTGATCAAACTTATATATTACTAAAACATCACACTGCTCACTTCACTTCTAGTAGACTCATATTTTATTATTCATATGAAACATAATATAATTCTTTTTAACCATGCATGTAAAGTTGTCATTTTTTTTGTATGATGACCAATTGAAAAAAATGTTAATATGTTGAGGGAAACGAATGAAACTTCACATTGCTACTAATCGATGACGGCAATTGTTAGCTTCTTTTTGTGTGTAATAAATTTCACTATTTTCCAAAACAAAAATGAAAAAACAAGTGAATTGTATTATAACGTTATGTTAGCGAACCTTTTTGAGTTTAATATAAAATGTTTTTAATATTCCATTGTGACAGTCCCTGAACGACTTTCTATGTCACACTGAAACTGTCATGTGAGTGTCAATTTTTTCTACCGCTGGATGGCGAATATTCCCTAGTAGAAAATTGCAGTAATGGTAAACAAAAGGATAACATTGATACGAGAGAAGGTTTTGAATTATTTAATGAGCTTAAATTTGCAACCGTATTTAGGTGCTTAAAAACATGCAAAAATAATAAAAAAAAAAGTCAAACGAATTTTATACAAAAAAAATTTTTTTTTTTTTGAATACAGAATTTTATATTTTTGTCAATCAGCAAAAAAAACACAGACACAAATATGATTCATAATTGGTTGATACTTTCAAAAATATGCGTGTTTTTCAAATACTCACCTTGAATACAAAATCACTGAAACCCCCAATATAACGTGCTAACAGATTGTCCCAGAAAACGCGCATGTCAAAAGCTTGGAGCATTAGTGTAATAAATTGCGCAGAGTCACCCAATTATGTGGCTATATGTGTTCTTACCCAAGATTGGAAGGAATGTTGCAATGTGTCTTGTGACTGCAGTGGCTGTCAAAGGTTTAGGTATAGGCGAATACCCTCGTCAAAGTATTTCTTACGTTAATACTTTATAAATATGAGACAAATTCTATTTCGTTTTATTATTATTTATAGAATATTTTTAACATTTTGTAAGAATGGTATAAAATTCTTGTGGGCTGCAGAGTTGAGAATAATACATTTTTTTTTTTACCATGTCCACTCCCAATATGGAGCATATGGACTCCTAATAGAGTTTATCTCAACAGATGTGTTTCTACGAGAACTGCTTGTTACTCAGTTGCTCAACATCTCTTTTACTATAGAGAGTAGGAATAGAAGGATATGACAAGGACAAAACTAGTGGTTAGCTAATCACTCTCGATACGCCCCGTTTATAGGATAGGATGGGTGGGAGGGGGAATTCAAGACATCACATACATCCATGCCTTTTGAACAGAAATTCATAAATCGATTGAAAAATCAATTTATAAAACTGCCCGTACTGGGATTCGAACCCGTGCCCTCTGTAGCGGTAGCCAACGATGTTGACAACTTGACCACACAGGCGGCTTTTAAAATTTGAAAAAAACTAAAAATATTTTTTTAAATAAAAAGAAATAGTTTTTTTTACAGAATATTTTGTTTCATCATATTTACTTAAAATATATAAAATACGTTAGTCAAATACTTGATGGAACTGTGATAGCTTTGAAGATAGCGTGGAGCCAAAACATCCATTAAAGAATTTATATAATTCTTGCACATACTGGCTGATATTTAAATATTTGTATTATTTTATTGAAGGTTTTATGAATAAAACAATTGTGAACATTTAAAGTAAAATAAACGATACGAATTGTTTGCTGTTTGTCAGTTCAATTACATTCGTGCACTTGATAAAACCTGAAGATGCAGAAAGGCGATGCTCGGGTTTTTAATGAAAAGATTAGTGGAAGAGTACAGCATACAGACAATTCAAAATTGAAATTCCATCAAGCACATTCAGTCGGAATTCTAAATTTTAAAAATAAGTCTCCAATAACCATTTCGTAAGTGAAAAAATATCATTCATTTTTTCATACAAATCGCGTGTTATACCATCAAATGCTTAATTGTTCCGTTTAACTGTTGCTTAATAAAAACTTCGGTCATTTGTGTATGATTGAAAAACTTGACATTTTGAAAGACTAAGAACTAAAAGTCTTCAATAAACATAGCTTTTTGTATGTGAAGAAATGACGATATTTGATTTCAGTTAGTAAAACATGCTTACTTAAAATTGAATTGCAGGAGCCACAAGTAAATTGCAGTCATGATTTGGCGATTTAACTCTTTAAATATGAAGCTTTTACGTTTAAATTAGTTGCAGTTACTAACTCCCGCGGCTCGGAGACTAGAAAAATACTTTTTTGCCGATGGGGGTCGTTTAGGGACCCCAGTGGTTTCCTCATTATTGGCCTTATTCTTATGAATTTCAAAAAAAAATAGTCTTAGGGCTTTAAAATATTTCTTTGCATCATTCCTCATACATTTTTTTAATAAAAATCCGTGGTTTTTAATAAATAATCATATTTTAAGTTGCGCGTAAAAAAGACGTCATCCCAGCACACATTTTAATTTGCAACTGACGCGTTTAGCCTAGTTATCTTACGAACGATCGCTTATTGAAGGCGCTTATCTCGTTATCGCGTATTTATATATACTACAAAAGGTCAAAAAAACTATGATATAAGAATACCTTAATTATAAATATTGTATCACCCATGTTAAAATAGATATTTAAGAAAATGTTGGTAATGGGGTCGCATTTCTCGAGTTAAGAACCGGAAAATCTAATCTATTTTATATTCATGTTCGCCGAGTAATAAAAAACAATCATAATTCTGTTGTGTGGCAGTTAATTTGACATAAATTATTTCTAATACTTTTCTACAAACTATGTTGATATTTGCAGCAACCTTATTTAGAGTTGATGTACATAATAGCTTCTCTTGATATTTAGAGGATGCTAGATAACCTAACCCAAACGCAAGACGACTCTTGATATATGAAGGAACAAAGTCAGCGCTAATTGTTTGCGCAGAGTGCATTTGAATTATTGCAGCGAGTAAAAAGCTAATCAAGAAGTTTAATTAGAGATTTATTAACTTTTCCGGTTCTAAGCTCAAGAAATGCGACCCCAATACCCACATTTTCTTAAATATCTATTTTAATATGGGTGATACAATGTTTATAATTAAGGTATTCTTATATCACAGTTTTTTGGACCTTTTGTAGTTTATATAAATACGCGATAACGCAATAATGAGATAAGCTCCCGCGATAAGCGATCGTTCGTAAGATAGCTAGGCTAAACGCGTCAGTTGCAAATTCATATTTGTACTGGGATGACGTCTTTTTTACGCGCAACTTAAAACAATAATATGTATTTAAAAACCACGGATTTTTATAAAAAAACAATGTATGAGGAATGATGCAGAGGGATATTTTAAAGCCCTAAGACTATAAGACTATCCGGCCGTGGAACATTAGCTGCATACATATAACTAGGTGGTGGGACAACCAATTTGTACATTTGTAACATTTTCTATCTGACGTAGAATTATATTGAAATTAAAATGAAGACATTTTCAAAATGTTTTACATTTTTTTTAAATATCTTGTTACTGTAAATAACACATATTTATTTGTTAAGATACATTCGTTTTCTTTTTTTTAATATTTATGATTGAGAAAACATAAAATTTAATTCAATCACCGTCTTCTTTGAAAGCTTACGTTGGTAGTATCCTTTTCCTTTTGGAAACGTTAGCATTATTTTGTTTTATAAAGATTTTAACATAAGCGTGGATTATTTTTAAACTTTGAAAAAAATATAACTGCTAGCAAAAAATAGAAGTTACCTGATTGTTTTGATTGAATCAAAATAAATTGCAGCTAAAACACATAAATACACTAACGTAAATAAAGAGTAAACGTGAGCTCACTTGAGTTTAAATTGGCTTTGAAAGTGGACAAAAATAAATATTAATTACAATTTTAAACATCAGCTCTGTAAAAACAAATTAACATTTCTTTCATTAAAACTTTCCCTGAGGGTGAAATAAAAAAAAAATGATAAATTTTAAAGCCAATCGTGAAAATTTACGACCACGTTTATGACGTATTGAGTTACATTCCTGGTAACGAGGTACCTTTTTCCTTTCACGGATTTTTTCACCAAGACTCTCCATAATTAAATTTAAAAATGTCATGCCAAACGCCACGGTCCAAATATCATCGCACGGCGACGAAAAAATACATTCAAAGGTATATAATTCTAATTTTGTTCCTCTACGAGATAATGTAATTTTCATTTTGCTATCCCCACGGCAGTATTTTTCTTTTTTGGTAAAAAAAATCATACGCCATACTTTTCGCTAGCAAGGTAAGATCATTAGACATTTTATCAGTGTTGTTTTCGTCACAAAAGAAATTCACGATGTTTAAATTTTAGAAGACCATTATTACATTTGTTAAATATAATATAAAATATTAAATAACTTAGATTATTCTACGTATTGTGCTACAATCTGTGACACGTGTGAAGGGCATCTTCAGACAGTCTTACTTTCACAAATGCTTGTTTAAGAACGAATGATTTTTATTTTACTATTCTGATATATTATTAAAATAAAAATAATAAAAACAGGAGGCAAGGAGGGGATGATAGAAAATCAAACAAACAATAATGGTAATACAAATTAAATCTACATTAATAAATGATTAACTAATGACTTCCATCAATTAGAAAGGGTTAAACCAGGGGTAGGGAACCTTGCATTCTCTAAAGGCTGCATTAATTTTTCTGATTAGACATAAGGCCGCAGTAAACATTTTTGGGAGCGTGGCCCCTTTTGAGTGTTTTTATTTTTCTGTGGCCTCCATACCATTGTTTTGTCTTCCCATGAAAATTATAATTTCAAAAACCCACCTTTTTTATAGCTCTTCCGAGATTTTCTAGAATGCCAGTAATTTATTTTATTTACGGATTTACAAAAATAGGTCCGTGACGTCCACCATTATGCTCTTCCGTGTATCGTTTTATCAATACCCGTGGCCACCCCTAAACCAAAACAAAAATAAATCTCTGCGGCCTCCTAAGAACACGCTGTAGCCCCCTGAGAGGTCACATGGCCCACCGTTGAGAAACCTTGGACTAGAGAATTTTTGTCCGAATACAGGAATTTACGATCAGAATATGTCAGAAATTTACAAATTTACATAAATTTACAGAACTACAGAATTGGCGAGAAGGCCGCACCAGAGTAGCCAAAAAGCCGCAGGTTCCCCACGCCTAGGCTAAACCATTAGAAATAAATTCAGCAGTGGCAAACAACCTGTCTTATTTAAGACATGTTTTTATTGTTATTACTTTATTTATTTTTAAAAATTCTAAAATATTCATTTTTAAACCTTTTTTATTTACTCGATGGAGTATTTCTACGTTACTATTCTGATTAAAATTATGCTCTTTTTCTATTAGATGATTGGCAAACTATGAAAAATTGTTACTTTTTAGACACTTTATATGTTCTTTAATTCTAATATGAAAGTATCTACCTGTCTGCCCTACAAAAGAAGCTTGGCAGTCTCCACAAGAGAAGCAATCAAATTCGTACTTGATTTGATGACAACAGAAAAATCCTTTTAAAAGAATGTAATCTATGTTAGTTTTTTAGTTCTGTGAAATACTATTAACAAGAAAAACCGTTTTGAATGATTTTTTATAATTATTCATTTAACAAGTTTTTATCAATAAAGTTAAGCATATCAAAAATTTTAGTTTCACATTTTTTTATTTTACCTATTAGCTTATAGCGTATGCCATCTTCAGAACCATGTTTAAACCTGTATTTACACAGCTATATATGTATACAGGCTTAAAATAAATACATCTTGTTATTGAGAGTAAATAACGAGATGTATTGTGTATCTTTTCTATGCCAGTATATAAAGCTGAGTAGGCTTAAACATATTTCTGACGATGGCATACGCAGAAATAGTTATAAACTAATGTTATATTTAAAATGTATAACTAATAACTTTGATATTTTCAACCTGATCACAATAGATTTCTTTCAAGTAAATGCCAATTCAATCAATAAGTTTAATTAAGCTCGCAATAATTGCTAGTTGACTAAGGCATTCTTTATAGTAAATAGTCTTTCACTTAACTGTCTTCTTATTACTTTATAAGGTTATTTAAAGATACCAGTGATATGCTATTAACTGTTACCCTCTTATTAAATTTGGTAGTTTACTAAATAGTCACTATAATATACAATATAAAACGTTTAAAACATTAATTCTTACAAATATAATTATTTCTTTATTTGTATGTGTTAATAAGACATTGCTTCTAAAATAAATAACTGAAATGAATTGTTTTTTCAAATTTTAATAAATATAGATGGTTGCTTTTGTAGTTTATGATAATTGTTTTCGAAATGAATAATGACGATTTTGATCATCGTATAAATTTTATTTACTGATATAAAATAAATGAAGAAGCTGGTACTCAATTTGTAGTATTAAAGTCGAATCGTATATGTATAAAAGCCTTTGTTATATTTTCAAAATTCAAGCAAGCCAAAAGTAATGTGCACCGAGACTTTTATTATCGTCTGTAAAAGGCATGAGCGCACAAAAGCAAAATAAATAATTGTTTAAAACCTACAAGATAAAAAATAATAATGCATCACAGTCGGGAAGTATTACCTACAATATGATATATACACAGTATGTAAGCATGGAAAGGAAAAATGGGGCAGAATATTTATAGCTGCCTGGATTAAAATATTGTATTTCTCGCCACGGATGAAAAACACTTCTCGAAGGATAAGTTTGGAAATAACTCATTATTTTTTGGTTATCAAGGTTCATTTCCATTTAAGTTTTCGTAGCTTAGGAGCAGTGAGCGCTTATCGTAAACATAATCTAAAGCTTTCTGAACTTCTACGAAAAAAAACTTCCAAGAGAAGTTATATTGTGATTTCAATTGCTTTGTTATCTTTCTGTGATGTTGACCTAAATTAATATTTTTTTTGAGTTATATTATTAGGAAATATTAATCTTATTTGATAGATTTTTTTGATTTATCAAGCTGATACAAATATCAGCTTATTTTGAATACAAAAAACATTTAGCCTTACTCAAACGTAAGAATCTGTCTACTTTCTCTGTTTATAAGTTAATGAGTATTTCATATACAATATTTCAACCTAAAATTGACCGCAAACATTGTAGAAAAAATAAAACTTATATTAACTATAATCTGTACTGGGGTAACAAAACGTTATAATTTATAAAATTTATAGTACATATATAAAAAGTAATCTATAAAATATTACTTTTAAGGTGTTCACTGTCAATACTTGGTGGAATGGCATTATAATAAAAATAATAAAAGATTTTTAGTACTTTTTCCACTTAAAAAGCAATTTAAGTTGAAAGTTTACCACAATTTTAAGTGGAAAAAGTACTAAAAATCTTTTATTATTTTTATTATAAAATATTAAATTAGTTTAAAATAACATTGCAACTATGTGATGGTCACATGAATACAACTTTAACTACCTTATATAAATAAAAATAATAAAAGATTTTCAGTACTTTTTCCACATAAAATTTATTTGATCAGGACTGGTTTCGCTCATCGCGAGCATTATCAACTGATAAGAAAAATATATAAACAGTGCTATTTATACAAGTTAAATTGAAATAAAATTATTCTTGTGACAGCTTAATGTCGATTTTTTTAAAAATGTAAGCAATCATTATTTTATTTAAATAATTTGTTTGAAAGTGTCGAGTAATTTTATTTTAGTAGGTATCGAAATATAAATATACGATATTTTGTTTTTACTTTTTGACGATATCATTAAAAATTATAATATGTGATGGCAGGATAATAAATACATCAACGAAACAGTATCCGTTCGTTAATTCTATACTTACCACTCTCTGATTACTTTTGATATTAATTATCGATAATTTTTCATAAAGCTCATCATATTATAAATAATTATACACATGTTATTTTCAAGCTAAAAACATATTATGATCTCTACCTGGAAATAATTAACCTACTTACATTGTTTTACATGGATCATTAAATCCATATCAAACGAAACGTTATTTTATCCCCAAGGAAAATAATAATTGAACACGGACGGATTCTTTTCGGTAATGGATTTTCGAGAGTTGATCGTCAAAAATATTATCTGATAATGGGGCTTTAACTTACTGGAAAAAATATTTATTCTAATTACGCACGAAACAAGTTATTTATTATCATAGCTTTATATTCTAAAAGCATTATTGTAAGCCATTTCATACTTGTAAAATACAATGCTGTCGCTAATTGAGCACTATGGATATCGACTCTGGAAAGAAAAATTACGTCACCCACAAATACAAATTTTTACATAAGGCGTAAAAAATACATTTTAATAATTTTGTAAATATATGTAATATATACAACCTTAAAGTGAACAAAGACTATCAAATTAGTGTTTTATTGAATCAATAAAATATTAATTTAATACATTTTTCAAGAAAAACCTTTTTTTAAGCGTTTTATTCTTCCTTTTTTCAAATGAAAAAAAAACTGAATTTAGATACTTATTCAGCATTTGCGGGTACATCCTTTTGAAATAATGTGTAGGTATAAATTCATTTTGATAATGTTTCGTTTAAATAATTTTCGTAAAAATGACTAAGTTTATTTAGGTTTTTTTGACATTTTAGTAAATGTCGAATCCGTAGCACAGTGATCGTCAACTTTGTTGTACTTGCGTGACGTTTCGCACGATTTTTAATTTTTCATTTGTCGATTTCTATTCAACTGGTATAGATGTTTGAAGAATAATGAATATATATATATATATTTTACCATTCCTACTACCAATGTGAAGCATATGGACTCCTAATGGAAATTATTTCAACATAAGTGTTTCTACGAGAACTGCTTATTACTCAGATGCTTAACCTCTCATTTTCCGAAGAGAGTAGGAATAGAAGGATAAGGCTAGGACAGGACTAGTGGCGAGCTAATTGCTTTCGATACCTCCCGTCCATAGGATATGATGAGTGGTTTGGAGGAATTCAAGAAATCACATACATCCATGCTTTCGAACAGAAATTCATAAATCGATTGAAAAATCAATTTATAAAACTGTCCGTACTGGGTCGGATTCGAACCCGTGACATCCTTAGCCGAGGCCAACGACGTTAACCACTCGACCACACAGGCGGCAATGTTGACTTAAAAACTTTGATCTTCCCTAATTAATTAAAAATGATTTAAGAAGTCGAACATTACTTAGAAAAAAAGTAATTACGTTTTGCGTTGAAAAACATCTTCTTTATCTTGAGATTTTTTTGGAGGCTCTGTTAAATTCCGTTCACGTTTTCACTCAGGTCTTAGTGCTGTGATATAAATATTGACATTTGAAATCCGTGGGTGATTGAACCTAAAAAGTTACCACCCTTCAACCAACGGCGGCTATTTCCCGGTGACCCGGATATCAGAAGAACAAAAGGGTAAATGACTAGAGACTATCAGTTTGTTTTCTACTAGAAAATTCCGTATCTGGGATAATAGTACGATAACAGTTGCTCTACCTTCAAATAATAATAACTATAACCTGGTCACAAAAGCAATATTCACCCTTATATTGTGAACGTATAAAGTTCAATCTACTAATATGAATTCAAACCCAGGTCAATAACACTCACACACAGCAATTCAATCATATGTATTGCTCTTTAAATATTCTTCTCAATGACCCTGTCATTTTTTTTTATTTTCCAGTATAATTTTAAATACCCGGTACTGTAAATAAAAAACTCATTTTAATTAAAATTTCATAACCTTAAAGATTTGCTTAAAAATATATTCATTTTTTTATTGCTTAGCGAGTTGTATTTTCCAGAGTTTCTCAAATAGTTTTATTCAAGATTAAATCAGTGGTTTAACACTACAAGATTTAATAACGTTTATTTGAGAGGTTTGAATGTGCAATAAATAAAACACTCTGTTTTACTTATTCCATGTTATTTTAATGTGATTAGTACCAGTTTAGCTCATGACTTGACGTCAGTGGCGGCCGTTGAATGCGGCATTGGATCAATGCACCCCTTGTATATCCAGGAGTGGTTATATTTCATGAAATAATATTCAAACATAACATTTACACCATTCACTAATATTTAATTCTTCATATATTTGAAATATTTTATAAATCGAAGTGTGTTAATTAGTAATACATTTCTAAAATATTTATTATAGACAATAAATACATGAAGAATTTAAAACGAGTGAATGGTATAAATGTTATGTTTGAATATTATTTCATGAAATATAACCGCCCCTGCATATACAAGGGGTGCATTGATCCAATGCCACATTGACCGACCGCCACTGCTTGACGCTCTTGAGTTTTAACTGATTGGAAATGATAAAGCAAGGGATATAGTCCGAAATAGTGTTTTATTTTATGAATATAATGTCTTTTTCCAAAATTTTGAGAGTGAACACTTTCAAATTGAAGATTGAATATATTCAAAAATGTCTCCCACCAAATGTTTCTTTTCACCTATCACTGTTCTAAGCTGTCACCACACCATTAAAAATGTTAATTTTATAAGAAAATGTTTTTTTTTTTTTTTAATAAAACACATTAGATTTGTTAAAATAGAAATTTGTTTTGTCAATGTAATTGGAATAGATCCAAACACCGTAAATAAAATTACTGACATGTTTCTGACGATGAATCTCCTGAAAATCTCTTAATCTTGGTATCTCCAATTCACGTCACGTTGTTTTCGCTTTCTTCATTAT
Source organism: Himalopsyche anomala (assembly GCA_031772345.1). Taxonomy (NCBI): domain Eukaryota; kingdom Metazoa; phylum Arthropoda; class Insecta; order Trichoptera; family Rhyacophilidae; genus Himalopsyche; species Himalopsyche anomala. Next base: position 15,288,962 of record CM062842.1, read on the forward strand.
CCACCGATAAAGTCTTTTGGGAGTCAGTCTTCCCTCCATGGGGAATAACACTTCTTATTGATTGCTCCGAGAAGCGATATAGACAGGAGAAATCGACGATCTTCATGGCATTGTTTCCTATCAAGATTGACTTATTAACGATGGCAGTTGGGCCGTATACAATAATTGACGTCTATGAAAACTTAGCGCACATCTCCGCATAACCGTTTCACGAAAATAAATCAGAATAAGCAACATACAAACACTTTTCGGTACATATTTTGATAAAATAATAAAACATAAAACTGTTACACAATCAATCACGTGTAAAAGATAAATAAATTACCAGTCATATTTAATATTATCGACCTTAACTTTATGGAAGTTTACTTTAAATAAAAATAATAAAACATTTTTAGTACTTTTTCCCCACATAAAATTTATTGGATCAGGACCGGTTTCGCTCATTGTGAGCATTGCCAACTGATAAGAAATACAATGAAACAGTGATATTTACACAAAAGTTAAGTAAGAAAAACAAGGTATGACAGACAATTGGTATTACAACTAAGCAAATAAACTGTAGCAAAATACAAGAAAAATAAACTATAAATAAAAAGTTGAAGACCTCTTAGCAATGCAAACTATTGCATCAAAAATCAATTAAGTATCAATGAGCGAAACCAGTCCTAATTCAGTAAATTTTATGTGGAAAAAGTACTTGAAAATGTTTTATTATTTTTATTATAATGTCATTCCACCGAGTATTGACAGTTAACACCTTAAAATTGTTTACTTTAAATATTTTTAAAAAATGTATAACTGTGTTGTGTCAAAAAATGTGACACGTGTTTTGTATCTTTAAAAAGAATCATCAGACAGAACACCGCTAGGTTTAATAATATACTAAAAATCGATTATCACATTTAAATACAAATAAGAGTTTTTAAAATTTAATTTTAATTAAGCCTTTATATGAAGGAAACATTGGTAAATAACCATTGCTGAATTTATTTCTATTGGTATTTACCGTAACTAATAATATAGGTAATTAGTACAACCATTGTTTGTATTTTACTCCTTCCCTATGTCAAGTAAAAAAGGACCACGACTTTTATTATGTAAGATTATTTACTTAAGAATTAGATTTAAGATTTCGACTGAAGGTGCTTGGTGGAATTTCAATATTAAATTTGAATCGTTCAAATTATGTACACTCCCACAGATTTTGTCACTAACGACCCGGGTTTCGCCTTTCGGCATCTTCAGGCGTTCAAGCGCACGGATGAACTTGAACTGACGCTTAGTAAATGGATGTTTCGTGTTTATATATTAAATAAATGTATCACTGAGTCTAAAGCCATCGCTGGCGAAAAGGATAAGCTCATGGGAATTCCCAAAGATTTGAGTAGTGAGTGGTTTTAAGAATTATATTTATTTGTTTGTCGGCAAAGGTTTTATGATATTATTTATATAGAAAATATTTATATTATTTTGAAAATACAAGTCTTAAAATTAAAAAACAGCTAGCTTAATTAAATCAATACTATAATAGCTCTATATGGATCATTTTCGCACAACAAACAAACTTATACACATAGGAGTTCGGAAGTGTTGGCAACATAATCAAAAGATTTTTCTCATAGATATTACTTAAGTATTATCAGGTTATTTAATATATTTTACATTGTTTTGTAAAAACTACTAATAACTGCCTTGTTTGATATATAACTGTATGTAAACTGCCGCATTTGTTACAAAAAACCTATTTTTAAATTAATTTACTGCTATAGTATACTGAATTAGCAGCTCTACACGATGAAATATCTAACTCATTTTCAACAAAACACGAAATGTGCCGTTTTTTGTTTCCAGAATCTTCACTTAATTAATATATTGACTTAAAGATATAATAACAAAAAAATAGAATTTTACACTCCCAAATATACTTTATTAGATTGACAAAAAACCTAATCTCGTTCAATAACGAGGGTTTCAAAAACTTAAGAAGGTTGAAAAGTAGGTTTTACTTTTTAAATTAAATAGTTTTTCAAACCTTAATACTGAATGATAAACAGTTAAATTCTTTCGGGTGAGTTAAAACATTTAATGTTAAAGCAAAATAAAATACATAGCACAGATTTACATAAAAATGTTTACATACTAATCAAGTTTACAACAAAAACATGTCTCAGATTAGCATTTTATCACATGCAGAACACACAACAACTTGTTTTCCTATTATTGAAGTGCATGGTAACATGGTAATAGGCAATATAGAAACAGTCGATAGAGCTTAACTTGAGATGGTTGAGTTATTATTTCCTTTTTTTATTTCCGCCTCCTTAGTTGTCAATGTTTTGAGTTCTCAAATCGACGAATATAAACATATTGACATTGATATTTAATCAATTGATAAATGAGTATCAAATAACATAAAAAAATATTCTTGCGTATATCAAACTCATTTGTTTTCTACCAAATCTTGAAAAAAAAACAATTGAAAGCATTCTATTCATTTATACTTCCTTTTATACATTCAAAAAGAGAATACATGTTAACTTTTCCTGTATACTAAATAAAAAAGATCCTCAAAGTAGAACAAAAAACGCATTGATGTGTACGAAGCTAAAGATAATAATTTATGTATCCTCAAATACTATTCTCAAAAAAACACAATATCTCACTTACATCGATGCCTCATTTTATATAAGTTCTGGTAACATTAGAAAGCGCGATAAGCGGTTGCTCGTAAAATAGCATTTGCAATCATTGGTGGGCTAAATCTTGTCAGTTGCGATTTCATATGTGTGCTGGGATGACTAGAAAAAGAAGTTAAATTCCACGTATTGTACTACAAACTGTGACACGTGTTTCGCCTCTTTCAAAAGCATCCTCAGACAGTCTCACTTTCACAAATGCTTGTTTAAGTACGATTATTTTCCAACGGTTTTACCCAACCTAATTGATGCAACTCATTAATTAATCATTTCTTAACCTAAATGTCATTTGTATTACCATTATTGTTTGTTTGTTTTTCCATCATCCCTCCTTGTCTCCTGTTTTTATTATATTTTTATAATATGTCAGAATAGTAAAATTAAAACCATTAGTACTTAAAAAAGTATTTGTGAAAGTAAGACTGCCTGAGGATGCCTCTGAAAGAGGCGAAACACCTGTTACACTTTTTACATCAATACGTGGAATAATCTAAGTTACTTTATATTGAAATGAGCTTCCACAAAGTTACCGCCGAATCCATTATAGGGCATTTAAAGAATTCTCCGCGTCTTTTGGAAAAAGAGTTGAGTTAAATAGAGAAAATCTAATATTTTCAACTGCACTTAAATATTTATTAAATTTTAATTTCTGCACACTGTAGTGCATGCAACCAAGTCTTGAGGAATTTCTTCTCGTGACATTTCTGGCAATTTTGAACACGACTAACGTTGTTACGCTACGGAATACACCCTATACGAAGAATGTGAAGCCGTAGCGGATGGTGGTGGGTACAACGTTGAGTACCCTAGGGAATTTAAAAAATAAATCCATTTAAAGTAGAAAGCATGCTGTTCATGCTGGCCAACGAACCTGTGTGATCCGTCATGGAAGCCAACGACATAGACTACTATACTACGGACTCTTAGTCCTAGCTAGTCGCGTCCGTGGTGGTAGCCGGTAAATTGCTCGAATGGAAATTGCTCGAATTACAAATTATTCGAATTGCTTGGTTATTTAAAAGATTTTTCACGACTTTTTCTACGAATTTCATTTTTATCTTGTGCGACACTTGTTTAGAGAGTGAAATATATAAATAATTTTCGTAAGTATTTATTTTAACCGTGTTCGCTCCAAATGCGGAACATATAATCTTTTAATGGAGTTTATCTCAAAAGAAGTGTTGCTACGAGAACTGCTTATTAATTAGTTACTCAAACTGTTTCTATATATTTCCAGAACACATAGAAGACTAGGGCTAAGACAGAACAAACGGACAGAACAAACGGAAACAAATTGATTATCTTGTTATTCGAGCAATTTACCGGGAACCGTCCGTGGTCATAGTGCGACACAAACATAGATGAATTATTTTGTCATACTTTTATTCTTTGTATTTTTTTTGTTAATAATAACATATCTCATTCATTGAAAATTGAACTACACATAAGACATGCCGACACACTTTCCTGATCGTATAGAGAGAGTCACGGGTTGTGTAGAAGGTACTGACATCAAAGCACTTGGAACACCCTTGAGAAAAGTAGATGTAGTATTTCGGTACTTACAAACTGTGTTTACCCCAAAGCAGTGATGGGTGATCAAATCTTAAGAGGCGCTCGTGAATCACGATAAGCTATTTTTGGGGCCCTTGTCACTAAGCGTAATTTATGTTGTCTTGGTTTAGTTTTATTATGAATTAGTCTGACCTCGACCTGGGCGGAATTTTCTCGCTTCGTATTATAGTGGTATCAGAGAGGCACCCTAAACACACAATATCTTGGAGATTCCGCCTACGAAAGCTCCGGGCGTATAAAAATATAAATATATTTTTCGCAAATACCAAGTCCAATAAATTTGAGACGTCAGAAAAGTATAAAAATATCACGGTTTGCAAATAAAAGTATTTTTTATTTTACTACTGAAATTAATATGTTTTAATCCAATGCGGAGAATATAGTCTCCTAATTGTGGGGCTATAATGCAAAATGTACTATTTCCAAAATGAGCAATATTGAGATAGATATGCAGATAAAGTAATTCAAGCCTAAGAAATCGACTGGCCCTATTAGTTTTAATATAAAATATCAACAAGACTTTCGTTTTCAAACCGAAAATCATATTTGTATGCGAATGTTATTTTGTTTGTGTTATTCGTCATAGTGTTTGACTCTACTAAAAAGTTTTAGTTTTGGAAATAGTACGGCTTGATAATAAACACACAATATTCCTTTGTACTGCATTCCACTTTATTTAATAGGTCAGGACCGATTTCGCTCATTGCGAGCATTGTCAACTGATTGTCAACTTCAGTTGACAATGCTCACAACGAGTGAAACCGGTCCTGACCTATTAAATAAAGTGGAATGAAGTACAAAGTAATATTGTGTTTTTATTAATATAATGCCTTTCCACCAAGTATTGACAGTGAACACCCTAAAAGTTTTTTTTTTTACCATGTCCGCTCCCAATATGGAGCATATGAACTCCTAATGGAGTTTATTTCAACAGAAAATGTTTCTACAAGAACTGCTTGTTACTCAGTTGCTCAACCTCTCTTTTTCCAAACAGAGTAGGAATAGAAGGAAAAGGCTAGGACAGGACTAGTGGTTAGCTAATCGCTCTCGATACACCCCGTTCATAGGATAGGATGGGTGGGAGGGGGGAGTTCAAGACATCACATACATCCATGTCCTTGAACAGAAATTCATAAATCGATTGAAAAATCAATTAATAAAACTGCCCGTACTGGGATTCTAACCCGTGCCCTCCGTAGCGGTAGCCAACGATGTTGACCACTCGACCACACAGGCGGCCCTTAAAGTACGTTTTGCATTATAACCCCACAGTTAAGGTTTCTCTACGGAAGATTTCTTACGGTAACTGCTTGTTACTCAGTTACTTAACTTATCTTTTTCGAAGAGAGTAGATATAGAAACATAAGCTAAGAAAGAACTTATAATTAAGTTATTGTTCACACTACGTTCCGTCATTTTAGGTTTGGAAATGTGAAAGTAGAGTTTTTAGACATCACAAACACCTAAGTCTTTAAACAGAAATCGATCCATTGCGGAAATCGACGACGTTAACCATTACGCCACGGTCCCGACATATATTTACAACTTTGTTTTGTTTAAAGAGGAAATATTGTTAACTGATTCAATGTTTCCATTATGTTTATTTGTATATTCAATGTAAAAGCTTTCATTTTGTAATTCATCTGTATTCAAATATATTTACCATTTTGGTGGTTTCCCTCTCAAATGAATAAAACACAATATTAGTGGTATTTACAATGAATTTATTTTCAATCTACTTGAATATTTCATTTTTGTTACGAAACAAATTGTCTAAGCAAAATTCAACGGTTATTAATTTAAACTTGAAATGAAATATTGGAAGAAACCAAAAAGTGTTTATACAAAAACCGAATTTTAAAAAAACCTGATTTCAAAGATTCATTAAAAGAGAAAAACTCGCAGAAAAATTAGCAGACAATTGTTATTTTTTATTCTTACACATTCTTAATTTCATATTAACACTATAAAAATACCAAAAATTTACTGATTTAAAACACAAAAAAAATACTGATCTATTACTTAGTAAACTAAATTGTTAATAAAATTGCCAGAAATAGAAAATTCTCTTTTGGTAACGAAGCAAGTCGTATAAGTTTTAATCCATCAAATAGAAAATCTAAATGTTTTTTGTAGCCTCGTATATGAAGAGTTTGATCTTCAATTTATTATAAGTTTAATCTAATCGTGAAATCATTTTAATTTCAAATGTACAATAGAATTATTATTTAAGTAAACGTTAATATAATATACTTCTGACTTTAGCAATATATTTCAACTTGTTTTATTTGTTACTATGGCAACAATATACCAAAAATTGTTTTTTTTTCTTTAATAAATAAAAAAAATAGAAACTAGTTCTCAGAAGCTTTAAAAAACAACATAATCTCTAATTTAAAAGAATTATGTTGATATAGATCCACAAAATAGTTCCTTTGCTGTTTAAAAAAACCACTTTTACATGTAGTGCATTTGTATTGTCGTGGTTCATAATTATTTTCCACTTAAACTATTTCATTAGTCACGATATTTTTTACAAGAGTATTGATTTCAAACCAAACCGCTTATATTTTGTTTTAAAATCCTGCACAATGTTATCATAATTGTATGTACAATACGTGGAAATATGATTTAAGATTTCGACTGAAGGTGCTTGATGGAATTTCAATATTAAATTTGAATCGTTCAAATTATGTAAATTCGCACAATTGTTGTCATTAACGACCCGGGTTTCGCCTTTTGGCGTCCTCGGGTGTTCAAGTGCACGGATAAAATTCAACTGACGCTTAGTAAATGATTGTATCGTGTTTAAATAAAAAATAAATGTATCACTAAGCTTAAAACAATTTCTGGCGAAAAGGATTAACCCATGGGAATGCCTACAGATTTGAATGTTTGATAATTATAGGAATTATATTTATTTTTGTTTGTCGAAAAAAATTGATGATTATATTTACTCGGATGTAGGGTATAAGAGTGGGAAATTCGGCAGATATACCTGCTCATTAAAATATGGTGCGCTTTTCAGTTGTGCTCTGTTTATCTCTAAAATTTCTTTTGAAGATGTCGAAAGGCGAAACCCGTTAGTGACAAAACTTGTGTGAATGTTCATATTTTGAACGATTCAAATTTAACGTGCAAATATTTAAATTTATAGATTTTATACAATATATCCATCATGATCAATAATAACAATATTCTGAGTCACTTAGAAGGAAAACCTTCAAAGATGAAATTCCTAACAAAGAAGTACAGCCTTCTCACAAAGGGGATGCTGAATAAGCCGGATTTCCCCTGGAAGGCGATAAACTGTACGAAGGCAACTTACCCCATCCGAACATCTACAGAGGATTTGCATAACCTGCTTCGTTTCAGGAACTTTACGCCAGGTTTTAGAACCTTATATCCGGTCCTGAAAGATTGATTGTTTCAGGTTTTCAAATGACAAAATAGTTCAGTTAATTTTCTGTGCAGTGATTCAAATGAAATTTAGCCGATATTATGAAACTTTGCAGTAGCGTACTAAAGTAAACTGCTTCACTGTTCAACTATAAGGTCACAGATTGACCATGCCATAAATCGAGCCGAGAACTTCTAGTCATGTATTAAATTGAAAAATATCTTGGGTAACCTTGATCTATCATTATAACGCTTTGAATGATTAAATATAATTCATAATTTCACATTATTTGATTGGCTTTATCAGGAATATAGTATAACTATTTCTTATAAAGTCAAAACGTTTAAATCTTTAAGCCATTAAATATTAAATTTGAATTCTCTGAATGCTGTATTCTTCCGTTGATGTTGTCGCTAACGACCCGGGTTTCGCTTTTGGATATCTTCAGATTTTTTAAGTACGCGTATGTACTTGAACCGAACGGCAAATTTAAATTGAAACTCTATCAAACACCTTCTGTCGAAATTCAAAGCAACATTAAATATTCATAAAAATAACATCACTTTCTTATGTATCTCAAATAAATACTACAGTTTTTAATTTTCTGTTACCTTAATAATTTTCTGATTTTAATTCTTATCTGTTCACCTGAGAAACAGTCGTTAATGCTTGTTCAATTTTTCATAATAATTTCATTATATCGACTGTGTTTATTTAGCTTTATATCAACTAATTAGTTAAAAATTTGGATTTAAAATCAACATACACTTTCATTAATAAAAACACAATATTCCTTTGTACTTTATTTCACTATATTTAAAAGGTCAGGACCGATTTTGCGCATTGCGAGCATTGTCAACTGTCAGTTGAAAATACTCGCAAATGAGCAAAACCGGTCCTGACCTTTTAAATAAAGTGAGAGAAAGTACAGAGGAATATTGTGTTTTTATTAATATAATGTCTTTCTACCTAGTATTGACAGTGAATACCCTAAAAGTGATACATCTTCCTGCTAATTTTATATTTAAAAATATTTAAAATTTGCAACGTAATTAAAAACCGATTATTAAAAATATATCAACTGTCCATGCAACAAGTTATTTTGAATAATTTTCACAGCGTCAAAAGAAGTGTTTGATAACAATTAAAATATCATCTTTCAAAACGTACTAAGCATTCTAATCCATTACACCTTGGCTAAATGAGACCCCTATATTACTTCCCCGATTTAAATACCTTTTTTAAGAAAAAGAAAAATAAAGAAAGGAAAACAGTAACGCCACTCTCATCCTGCGGCGACAAAAAGAAACTCGGATGGTGTCATAATTGTGAAAATTACAGGAAACGTTTTTAGCATAGCGGGGATAGACTAGAATTACCTTTAAATTTATGAACCTTTTTTGGTATGTGCGAGCATTTCTTTCCTTTTTTATAACACATATTGCATGTTTCTTGTGCCAGTGAGAAAATATATTTACGAACAGCAACGAAAGAATTTATTACTTTATTCAGATTGAAATATTTTAAAGTTTTTATATGAGTTAATATTTTTTCATAAATATAATAAAGAAAATAGTAAGTTTATTGTTAACTAACTTTTCCGGTTCTGAGATCAAGAAATGCGACCCCAATACCCACATTTTCTTAAATATCTATTTTAATATGGGTGATACAATGTTTATAATTAAGATATTCTTATATCATAGTTTTTTGGAGCTTTTGTAGTTTATATAAATACGATAATGCGATAACGAGATAAGCGCCCGCTTATCAGCGATCGTGTGTAAGATAACTGCGCTGAACGCGTCAGTTGCAAATTAATATTTGTATTGAAATGACGTCTTTTTTATGCGCAACTTAAAATATGATAATTTATTAAAAAACCACGGATTTTTATAAAAAAAATGTATGAGGAATGATGCAGAGAGGTATTTTAAAGCCTTTAGACTATTTTTTTTTAATTCATAAGAATAAGGCCAATAATGAGGAAACCACTGGGGTCCCTAATCGACCCCCATCGGCAGAGAAGTATTTGTCTAGTCTCCGAGCCGCGAGAGCTAATAGTGAACGATTTTAACTATAATTGTCTGAAGAGAATTAGTTGTTTACTCAGTCAAGACCACTTCATCCGGATAATGATCTAATTGTGGTTCTTGAAAGAGACAATCAGTAGAAATACTTTATATAAGTGTCTGTTTAGGGATTTGAATCCATGGTCGTTGTAACTGAATAATACAAAAGTGCCGTTTTTTCAGCCACTTGGCTTCAAGACAGACAATAGATAAAACAGCTTACACTATTTTTGATATCTTTGGCAATAACTATCACGTGTGTTAATTTGTAATATATAAATTCATTTTTCAATGCACAAATTGTGTAATAAATTGTTAACTTAAACCAAGCAATGTCAGAGAACCAATCGTTCAAAAATTTTGACGAGATCATTTAACATAACGAGATAAGTAATCATATATTGTTTTAATAAGAAATCTTAAAGGTTGCACAGTTAAAAAGTTTGTCAATTTTAAACTTATAAGTTAGTTCTCCGTTCACCGTTTGTATATCCTTTACCTGGCAATAAACATCATAAACTATTGTAGAATAACAATAATTTTGTTTTACAATAAAAAAAATTATGAGTTAATATCATTAAATGTTATGTTATAAGTTGGTATAATCGATATTACAATTAAGTTTTAACAACTACTGAATAAGCTTAACACTTTTTAATTAACGTATTTTTACACTGCCAACAAAAACCAGCAACACAAATACACTCGCTCAGTGGCTTCAATAATGTTTAAAATACAGTAAGTTTGTAGATTTCTTATTGAAATCATACTTGGATAACATAATTAGAGATACATATATCAACAATAAATATTGTTAGATAACTAACGATATAAGAAACAAAACAAATCATTTCGTGAGTCTTAGTTGTGTTGAATGTTTTTATTAAAAGTTAGTATTTTGATTCTGTACACTTCCATAAATTTTGTCGATAAAGACCAGTCAGTTCAAGTGCATTCGTGCACTTGATAAAACCAGAAGATGCCGAAAGACGAAACCCGGGTCATCAACAAAATTTATGGAAGTTTACAGAATTAAAATAATTTAAATATGACATTAAATTTCCATCAAGCACCTTCAGTCAAAGTTCTAAATTAAAGATTTTCGAATAATTTTGCGGTTAATTTGTAGTAATTTATATAGTTTAAAGATAAATTTAGTTTTTAATGTGTATTCTCAAAAGAGCCGAAACATTAATGTCACGATATTGTATTACTAGTATAACAAATTTATTTTTATTTGAAAAGATAGATCTAATGTCAGTTGTCATAATTCACAGATTCGCCGATTTTTTGCTGTTAAGAAATATTTTTTTAAACACATAGTAGTCAGTTTTTAATCAAAGCAAACTTAAGTATCTGCTGCTTTGTGTGACTTAGTACGAGAACCAAATTAAATATCGACCGAAATCATGAAAAATGAAACCAAATTATATTGTGTTAGTGTAACAAAAGACCTGAAATAGATACACCCTTGTCGATAATTCACAGGTCATTGAATAATAAATACGGAATAATAAATCACGGGAAATAGCCGACAGAGTATATCAACCCCGCGGTATATGAACTTTTCCCCATAGAATTCCGTAATTTTTTCGCCATATAATAAATACGCACATTATTTTTTCATAATGTTATGCATAACTCACCAATATTATCAGTCGTGGCGTTGTTGGGATTGTGTAACCGAAAAAGGATTCTTTCTGTATTTATATGTATGTCCATACTGGCTTCATCGCCGTTTTTTGCAAACAAAAAATGTAATTACGAATTTTTTGGTGTTGACTTTCAATCACCGACAATTATTTAACAATACATTGCAAAAAAAAATCATGAATGTTTACTTTTAGACAATAGAACCAGTCAAAGATTTTTTTAACAAAGAAGCTAACTTCTTGATCACAACACTTTTTTTTTATCCATGTCTGCTCCACATTGGGAGCAGGCATGAATAAAATAACGAAGGTATCTCAACAGAAGTTTGTTACTCAATCGCTCAACCTCACTTTTTTTCAAAGTGAGTAGTAGAAAATGAAGGATAAGGAAGGCTTGAACAGGATTTGTGGTTAACTAATAGCTATTGCTACACCCGGTTATTAACTTTTCCAGTTCTAAGCTCAAGAAATGCGACCCCAATACTCACATTTTCTTAAATATCTATTTTGATATGGGTGATACAATGTTTATAATTAAGGTATTCTTATATCATAGTTTTTTGGACCTTTTGTAGTTTATATAAATACGTGATGACGCGATGCGATAACGAGATAAGCGCCCGCTTATCAGCGATCGTTCGTAAGATAACTGAACGCGTCAGTTGCAATTACATATTCGTACTGGAATGATGTCTTTTTTACGCGCAACTTAAAATGTGAATATTTATTAAAAAACCGCGGATTTTTATAAAAAATGTATCAAGAATGATGCAGAGAGATATTTTAAAGCCCTTAGACTATTTTTTTTGAAACTCATAAGAATAAGCCCAATAATGAGGAAACCACTGGGATCCCTTAACGACCCCCATCGGCAGAGAAGTATTTTTCTAGTCTCCGAGCCGCGAGAGTTAAAGGATCAGAAGAATAGGAGGAGAGGAAAATAATGTGAATTGACATCACAAACACTCAGTCTTCGATCACAACTTTGAATTGAATAATTCTCAAATTCACTGTGATCTGACTGGGAATTGAACCCAGATCTGCGTGATCAGTAGAACTCTAACCAACTGGGTCACAGCAGGCGATTACAGCATTTATCACAAATAAAAACTTTCTGACTTTAAAATTATTAATAATTCGATTGATGCTAATTTTTATGCATCAATTTGATCTTGGTTGTAAGTCTGGCCAAATAATAATTACCGAATAAAAACATATTTATTAATCCATGTCCACTCAGAATATGGCCTTCTTATTGAGTTATCAACACAGAAATTTTTCTACAAGAACATGGCTAGTGGTTTATAATCACTTTCGATACGCCCAGTTATTATAAGATTCGAAGTGTGGGTGTGAGTTTTTAGACATAAAAAACACACATAGCTTCCAATAGAAATCGATAAATTCTGTTCGTACTGGGGCTCAAGCCTGTGAGATTCAGCATGGAAGCCAACAACGCCAACTGCTACGCAATAGGACCCGACATATTTTAACTATTTATATATGTATTATACAAGAGCAATGAAATAAAATGTAGTTTATTATTTGTATTGATTTATGTCTTTGTCTATGCTCTGTATGTTATTTTAAAATCATAGACAGTTTGCTTCAGAGATTAGACTGAAAAAAGTCTGAAGGATGTAGCCCATGGTTTTTTAAAACTTTTTTTCGATAACTACATAACATAATTCACGTTATGTTAAAAGAATTTAACATTTACCGTACGGTGCTAAAAAAAATACTTCCGATATGTTGCTGACACTTAAATAAACAAGTGAAAAAAAAATGTTTTAACACTTACCGCCCTTTGCCGGACGGTAAAAACCGAGGAAAAACATTTTTTTTAATTGGTTCTTTAAGGGCCAGCAACATATCGAAAGTATTTTTTAGCACCGTAGGGAAAATTTTAAGCTGAAAATGTTGGATTAGTTTATAAATTTAGCTTTTAAGTTTGAATTGGAATCATTCAAATTATGTACATTCACACAAATTAAATTTTTAAGTTTGTAAAAGAAGAGACTGTGGAAATTACAGCCACGAAAAAAACAAACAAGGCTTTTTTAAGAATAAGGTTATTAAATAAATATGAGATTGAATCAAAAAAACATCAGTTTATTAGTTTTCAATTTTTTTCACATTCAACCTTGTAGTACTCGGGTTGCGTACTGTTAACAAATATTTTGTCTTCACGCCATCTCCAGAAGTGCTTTATTCCTGAAAATAAATACTTTGCAGTTTTTATCTAACTGTAATGTACAACTACCAAAAAATGCAAACTTTAAATTGCCTAAAAAAGAGGCTTAGTGGCTTAAAGTTTTCATGAAAACGAAATATTTATGAAATAAAAAAATTGCTAAAGAAATTTTTTCTTGCCAACGATATATGTATAGACAAAAGTAAACTAGTTTTTATAAATATTTTGTTAAAAAAATTCAATTATTTTGCATTCAAAAACAATAAATATAGAAAAAAGGTGATGGCCTTCTTTTTTATCTTTTTCAACAGCTAGTTTAATTTTTACTTTGAAGTGTTTCGTTGATATTTATATATTTTTTTGCCGAATTATTAATTTAAAAGCTTACTCAAATGTTTGACGCTACATATGTGGATAAAAAAAAACTTTAATTTTCACATTTACGACTATTTTAAGCGTCCACTCATAAATAAAATTTATTCCACTGGTGTAGGCTCTGGATTAATCTATCAGAGAACTCATATTTTCGCCGAAAGCGACATACTAATTATTTCAGTACGTGGCTTAAATTTTCCATATAAACTGTCCACATTACTTTTCACGGCTCGTATCTCTGCCCAACAAATTACATTAAGCCATCTTTTCCGGCTATTTACAATAAAAAAAACCCGCAGGCTATTTAGGGGTTGGAATAAAAAAACACATCGCCAACAACAATATGATTTATTACCCCACGCCAATGACGTTCGAAATTACCAAAGATATACAAAAAACCACCCCGAACGAAAGGGGAAGAGCTACTTCATAAGACAGGTATGAAAAAAATATCACAGTAAATTTTTGAAAGAATTATTGAAAAAATATTTCTTTGTCTTTTTTATCACAGCGAATTTGATTTTTTGTCAGTTATCATCATTTTACATACTTTATTTCTCGCGGCTCGGAGACTAGAAAAATACTTCTCTGCCGATGGGGGTCGTTTAGGGACCCCAGTGGTTTTCTCATTATTGGCCTTATTCTTATGAATTTCAAAAAAAAATAGTCTATGGGCTTTAAAATATCTCTCTGCATCATTCCTCGTTAATTTTTTTATAAAACACAATGGTTTTTTTTTTATAAATAATCATATTATAAGTTGCGCTTAAAAAAAAGACAACAAATGAAAAGACAAAAAGAAATTGCAACTGACGCGTTTAGCCCAGCTATCTTACGAGCGATCGCTTATTGGGGCGCTTATCGTGTTATCGCGTATTTATATAAACTACAAAAGGTCCAAAAAACTATTATATAAGAACACTTTAATTATAAACATTGTATCACCCATATTAAAATAGATATTTAAGAAAATGTGGGTATTGGGGTCGCATTTCTTGAGCTTAGAACCGGAAAAGTTAAATAAAATTTACACTCACTTTCAAGTAAAGAAAGAAAACCAGGAATTCTCGGACAAAAACCTTTTGACTTAACTGTAGATAGATAATGTTGATGATTAAAAAATGACCACTTTTATTTAATACTTACAAAATTAACTTTTCATTAATATTTCAATTTTTTTGTTATTTTCAACATGGAAATAATGTTTTAATATCTGTATGTCTAGTTTAACCACACTTTCCCCTTTTGTAATATAACTTTAACTATAACGCTGTATCTATAGCAGTAATGATTTTTCCCGTTTTTATTCGGAAATACCTATATCATGGATGGCTAATTGCTTATTGTTATATTGCTTTGAAAAAATAAACAAATTAACGATATAAACCAATGTATAAGATTTACACCAGCTATTTTTCAAAGTCATGACGCAAAAATGATTTAGAAATTCAATAAAAAATATCGGCTTTACGTCGAAATGGTACAAATCGTATAACCAAAAATAAATATAACGAAAACTTTTATAACTGAACATTATATCCACTAATTAAAAAGTATTTTTTTGTATTATCATCTTTGACTTTTAATAAAATTAAAGTTATTTGTTTAACAGTTCTATTTATATAGTCACAGTCAGCAAAGCCTACACATTAAGAAATTTGCAATAGTTAAGGGTGTATTAATAATTGAATTGGCATTTACTTGGTAGAACTCCATTATAACACGGTGAAAAAATTACAATGTATTTTAGCTCTACAATTTTTTTTCATTGTTTATAGCTATTTCGGCTTGACGCTCTAATCAGAACTATGTCTAAACGTGCATTTACTTATCTAT
Source organism: Himalopsyche anomala (assembly GCA_031772345.1). Lineage (NCBI taxonomy): Eukaryota > Metazoa > Arthropoda > Insecta > Trichoptera > Rhyacophilidae > Himalopsyche > Himalopsyche anomala. The sequence continues at coordinate 15,304,765 of CM062842.1, forward strand.
ATATAGTAGTATAGTGAAGGTACACAATACATCTACTTTTTCTTTCTAATATCCTAATTTATATTGTGATATTTAATTAACAAATTTGACAAATTGATTTTAAGTATTTCCTGAAATGAAAGTTAATCTGGTTTTTATTTAGTGGAAATAAACGTAAATTAGAATTGTTTTGATGTATTTAAAATTGCAACAACTTTCCGTAATGGTTTGAGTAAAGTTGATGAATTGATATTCTAATTAATACTATAAAAGTCTAAAATGATACATTACTAAAATTAAATACTTTATGATGATTTAACTACATAATGTGTTAAATTGTTCAATTTTATTTGTTATCAGTTGACAATGCTCGCCATGAGCGAAACCGGTCCCGATCTTGTTAAATTAAAGTGTAAATTAAATACAAATGAATATTGTGTTTTTTCTTAATATAATGCCTTTCCACCAAGTATTGACAATGAACACTACAATCTATGTAGTTGTGTTTGCTTTCTTAGTTATATATATTTTAAAACGATCGATTCTTATACCTTATTTAAGCATTTAATTCCAAAGTGTTTATCACTGATCAATCATTTTTTTTTTTATTAGAAAAAAATATTTTTTAAGCGTTACGAAATTTGATAACATGTCGACTGTGGAATGGAAAAAGGACGTAACCCACAGTTTTTCAAAACAGTTTTTATTTTGATAATCACAATGTTTACAACTTTATACACGTTCTATCAAAAGACGTAAGCTGCAAATGCCGAATTGGTATCTAAATTTAACTTATAAGTTTGAAAATAGTTGGACCTGTTAAAATTACAAACAGTAAAATAGAATTAAAAAAGGTTATTTTTAAACAATTTATTCAGTTACTATTAGATTATGTTAATTAAACACCAGTTTACAAATTTTCGTTCACTTTAAGTTTGTGTATATTACATAATTTACCTATGACCCTTATTATCATAAAAGGTTTTTTGCGCCTCCTGTAAAATTTGAAATGTGTGGATTACGTCCTTTTTTCCTTCCACAGTTGATGTTAAAATACATCCATGCCCATGATGCAATCGTAAATAGTTGATTCATTAAATCATTCAATATTTCTCTTAATACTGTCAATAAGTATTTATCAATTTAGGTATTCTAGCATATATACATTTTCAAAATTATTTTTTAGCTTTTAACTTAGGTTTAAATACTGTCAATAAACAGTGAAACTGAGATGCCATCATGGTAGGGAATGTGATTTTTTAGGATGGCATGTTACGGGTTAAAATGTGTATTTGTTAAAAAAAAAATACTGGTTATTGTAAAATATTGGTATACTTTCAGCTATAAATATAAATTTTCGGCTAATCGTAGTTAATAGCGTTTGATTTTTCGTGAAACCAGAATCAACGCTATTCCACCGTGACCAAGTGAGTTAAAATTCGGCCAAACATAAATTACGTGACATCGATCGAGCCTTTTTTACGGCTTGAACGTAAATTATGTGAAAGGATTAAACGGTAAAGCTCTGGCAATACCAAAAAATGCGGAAAATTTCGGTAAATATTTTAATGTGCCCCGAAAAACGAGTGCCGTGTGTGACGGGATATGCAACATGAAAATCCGCCAGCCCTTTGGCTGCGTTGACGGAAACGTTGATGAAAAAACGTAATGTTTTTTTTATGATATTTCGTACTCCTAAACTCTACTTAAAATTTTGAAGGCGCGACGTAAAATTTTACTTCAAATTAAAAAATATACATCATTTATTATTATACCTGTCTGCAAACGTTGTATTTATACACTTTTGAAACGCTTTTTCTCTGAATATAATAGAATTTTTATATATATTTTTAAAGCTTATTATCTTTTACGTTGTCGAGTAATCAACGTCGTTGATTTCGGTTACGTAGGTTCTAAGTATTATGTCCAATCCTAATGTGGAGAATATGGCCTTCTAATGGAGATATCTCAGCAGTAGTTTTTTTTTTCTCCGAGAACTATTTGTTACTTAGTCACTCAACCTCACTTTTTTTTTCAAAGTGAAGTAGTAGGGAAAGAATGATAAGGCTAGAACAGGACTAGTGGTTAACTAATCGCTATTGCTACACCCAGTTATTAAAGGGTCAGAAGAAAGATGGTAGGAAAGGAAATAATGTGAATTGACATCATAAACACCCAGTCTTCGATCAAAACTTTGAATTGAATAATTCTTAAATTTACTGTGATCTTACCAGGAATCAAACCCAAACGTGATTGGTAAAGTAAGCTCTTACCAACTGGACCACAGTAGGCGACATTCAGGCGAATAGTTACGAACAGTTTTTATCAATTTCTGTTCAAAAGCATGGATGTATGTGATGTCTTGAATTCCTCTCTCCAACCTATCCTGCCTTAATAGTGTTACGTAGCGAGAGCGATTAGCTAACAACTAGTCATATCTCAGCCTTATTATTGTATCCCTACTTCCTTAAAAAAAGATCAATTGAACAATTGAGTAACAAGTTGTTTGTGTAGAAAGATTTCTTTTACGATTAACTCGATTTTGAGTCCATATTATTCAAATTGGGAGCAGACATGGTATAAAAAACATTTTTTTGAATAGATATACTTTGAGTGCCATATTTTTCATTTATATTTAACTTAATTTAAATTTTGAATTTTTTGACCTAATGAATACATTTGTAACGTGTTAATTATTTAAGAACACGTAAAAGAATCACTTTATTTTAAACGAGTGACGAAAATAAGCCTTTTATTAATTTCAGTTTATCATAACATTATTTTTTCTTACCATAATTATTTCAAGTTATTATCTTATCTAGAACTCAAATCTTTTTACTTTAGACGTTAATAATAAATTGTACCATAACAGAAGAAAATAAACTAAATTTAAATTTATGTTTGACACAAGATTTTTATCATTTTATTTGGAATTAATTATTTGAAAGCGTTCCTTTTAGGTGTAAATGATTAGAATCAATTAAAAAACATTTGACAAGTATTTTGTTGTTAGTTAATTTCGTCATTTATGTAAGAGATTGTATCAGGCTTACAGAAAATTTTAACAGTAATTTTGTATGTTTTTGATATTTAGTCTAAGATATTCCGCGCTTTTTTTGTTCTATCATTAATGTTTGAATAAAACTAATATTCTGATATTCATGGCTTTATAATTTGAATGCTTTGCAATGCATTGTCTTAAGAACAAATATTTTCATATCTTTATATTTTAATTATAAATAAATGTGATATTTTGTTCATTAAATGAACTGAAACATTTAATTTTAGTAAAATTGAGTCACGTGAAAAAAATGTGTTCCAGAGCATTATAAAAATACTATGGAACATCTTAAAGACAGATTTACGTACATATGTTTTCGTTTGAATTTGTTAAATTGCTTTTATAATGTTTTTAATAATCGTGGATATGATTTTTTATTCATCCAAGAGGTAAAAAGCTAGCCTGCTATTGGGTATGCCACTAGGTAGAGCTGTTACAATGTGTAGAGGTATTGGTTCTGATGTTGACATTATTTTTTTATGTAGACAGACTTCGCCAGAACTAGGGGTTTTGAAGTCTTGAGGTTTTTAAAGTCCCGGGACTCGAGACTTTTATTTCCCCTTCAATAAAATTATAATTTTATTAAAATTAAATATTTGCATGTATGTATGTATGTATGTATCACATACACTCGGCGCTTTTTGAAAGTACGCACTGGTAAAAATCGCGTTTATTTTTATACAACGCTTAATAATTAATATTTTTCTTATTTCCAATGATTACGGCTAATTTTTACTAAGAAGTAATGATAACGGTACATGTAATGAAAAAATATAAAACCCCCTATTGAGGATTTCTTAACCACAAGAATTGTTTTTTTTTTCAAAATTAAAATTTACATTTTATTAGCACATTTTAAATCACAGTAACTATTCCTGGGACATTTTCCAAAAAAGTTCCGCGAATCAAGACAGCAAAAAACCCGATTAGTCCCGGGGCGTCTTGACACAGAATCCCTAGCCAGAACTTAATCTGTTGATTTCTTGCCAATTTCTTCTTTAAGCTTTTTATACAAATTTAAACATTTTTTTTGCAATGTTGAAATAAATAATTATCAAATCTTGTTTCAGTATAAGTGTTACCTGGTATGGGTGCTTTATAAGCTAACAAAACAAGGGTTACACTTACATTTGACTTGCTTACGCTAAACATGTTTGTCGAAGTATTGTGCGGCTAGCAGCAACTTTGTTGTTCTGTTAATTACTAGATGTCATCCGATTTCGAAGAAAACAATTCGAAACCATATATAAACTATTTTTTAATATTTTTTATTGAAACTTACTGATCAGCTGTTAGACTTATTTTTAAATATGGATGACTTCGGTTTTAACCGTTTTTTTTTAATTTCTGTGAAGGTAATGTAAATTTATGATATTACATAGTACATCGTTTGAAAGAAGATATTATTCACTTCAAACTACATTATTAACACTTTCGCTGGATTCGGCGGTAATTTTGTAGAAGTTCATTTTATCATCAAATATAAAATAGCTTAGATTATTCCACGTATTGTGCTACAAACTGTGACACGTGTTTTCCCTCTTTCAGAGGCATTCTCAGAGGATCTTACTTTCACAAATGCTTGTTTAAGTACGAATAATTTTAATTTTACTATTCTGTACGTATTCGTACTTAAACAAGAATTTGTGAAAGTAAGATCGTCTGAGGATGCCTCTAAAAGAGGCAAAACACGTGTCACAGTTTGTAGCATAATACGTGGAAAAATCTTAGTTATTTTATATTACATTATTAACATTTAAATTTTTTTATTGAAGTTTTTTTTAAACTGTTTTGTATATTGAAAGAAAAAATGGTTGCCTTTATCTCTCGCGGCTCGGAGACTAGAAAAATACTTCTCTGCCGATGGGGGTCGTTAAGGGACCCCAGTGGTTTCCTCATTATTGGCCTTATTCTTATGAATTTCAAAAACAAAAATAGTCTAAGGGCTTTAAAATATCTCTCTGCATCATTCCTCATACATTTTTTTATAAAAATCCGTGTTTTTTTAATAAATAATCATATTTTAAGTTGCGCGTAAAAAAGACGTCATTCCAGTACAAATATGTATTTGCAACTGACGCGTTCAGCCTAGTTATCTTACGAACGATCGCTTATCGCGGGCGCTTATCTCGTTATCGCGTATTTATATAAACTACAAAAGGTCCAAAAAACTATGATATAAGAATACCTTAATTATAAACATTGTATAACCCATATTAAAATAGATATTTAAGAAAATGTGGGTATTGGGGTCGCATTTCTTGAGCTTAGAACCGGAAAAGTTATTCATCAACCTGATTCAGTTTGTTATCTGTAAACAAAGTCAATTTAAAAAATAGTTTATTGGAAATAAATATAAATAATCCACTACTGAAATATTAAAAAATCATTTTGTAACATAGATCTTTCTTAATATCAGCAATTCTTTAGCACAAAGGTCTTAGCGAGAATTATTATAATTCGCTTAAAGTGCCACTTCCACGCAGGGGCGCAGTTAAATCGCTCATAATCTCTGCAACAAAGTACATTTCACAATTCACCCCTTACTGTTTAGAGTTTTAATCTGAGATTCTATCGTCTGAGTAGCACGCGTTCGTTTAATGGTTAGCAATTCTCTATAGCCGCTTGCCTACTTCTCCATTTACCCGCTTCCCAGGAAAAACAAGCTCACGGCATACAAATTTACTGCTACAAGACTCATTCCCCCAGACAAACGGAATACATTTCGTTTGTTTAATGTTTACTTTTATCACCGAAGTCTTAATTTGGATTATGTTGTGCTGGTGACAAATTAAATAGAAATTATAATCTTATAAAACTCGTTTAAAACGTCTCAATCCTTTTCACGGGGCAAGAATAGTATACGACCTTACTAAATAAAAAGTGACTTTAATTTTAGATTTCGACTAAAGGTGCTTGGTGGAATTTCAATATTAAATTTGAATCGTTCAAATTATGAATACATGTTAGAGATAAACAGAGCACAACTGAAAAGCGCACCAATTTTAAATGAACAGTTATATATGTCAAACTCCCCACTCTTATAACCTATATCTGAGTAAATATAACCATAAAATTTCTCCGACAAACAAAAATAAATATAATTCTTAAAGTTATCCACCATTAAAATCTTCAGGCATTCCCATGGGTTAATCCTTTTCGCCAGCAATGGCTTTAAACCTAGTGATACATTTATTTATTATTTAAACATGATACACTCATTTACTAAGCGTCAGTTTAAGTTAATAATGAATTCAAAATTTTCACCCTTTTTTAAATACACAATAAAGAAAATTATTTACAAAAGATGGGTGTATTGTTTACACACGTTTTCCTGTATATGGCAAATTTGGTGCGTTTTTTAATCTTAATTTAATTTAAAGTTAATAATAAAATATTTCAAGGTAATAATCATAAAAACATTTAAGGCAAAAAGAAAATGAATAGCTACCAATATGTACTTCGAACGGGTGAAAAAAATGTGTGTAGAAAAATTCAGGTGTGCACAAAGTATAAGTGCATTTACAAAAAAAAACCCTCGGTTGACCCAACGAAGCAGTTTGATATGGGTTTTCTCGTCGACTCTTTTCAAAATACACTCATAACAATTCATTTAAGCACGGACCCGTCACTTTGCAATAAAAACTTTGAAACAGTTTAAAATCGTTTAAAAAACACTAAAACATCAGCTGGCGTTTGTGGTCCTTTTGAGTCTTATCGGTGCGCAAAGGGTTGACTCCGGTTTTATGTCTAAAAAAACAATCTATGCCCTTTTTGTAGTACAAAGGTTTTTTAACTGCCCTTGTTTGTTCGGTCAGGCGTGTTGGGAAACCCCAATGTTGTCATGGTCATTAGAATAGGGTGACAATAATTAGATTATTATTTCCAATTAAAAACGAAACAGTAGGAAGCTTCCAGTTGACTGAGTCATATCGAAACAAAGGTATGCCTTCAATATTTTAAAAAAGTATTTGAACAAAACGAATAATCGTTAACGTTGTAAGAAAAAAAGTTAAGCTAGTATCTGAAATATTAAGGACTAATTTCAACTATAAGTTTTGATCTGTCTTTGACGTCCAAAGTTAAGCCTCGAATTATTATTTCACTGACCATTTTGTCAAGTAAAATACTTTACTTCATTTAAAAAACTGTATTGTTTGTACATTCACGTGGTAAAGTTTTCTTATTTCAATTTCAAATACAAAAATAACCTAGCTGATATTTATGGTAATGTTCAATGATCCCTCAATATGTCCAATGCAAATTTGTCTTTGGCACTTTGTACTCCGTCAATCATCGCTTTAATCGACTTACTGGATAGTTTCTCAGTACGTGAAGTTCTATAAGTTGATTTTGCAATCAATTTATTATCTGTTAGAAGGCATGGACATGATAGATGTCTAAAATTACCTCCAACGTAATCAATCTTAAAAAGGTGAATTCATGAGTCTACTCGTCCTGTTATTTACTACTTTTTTCTTTAAAAAAAAAGTTTATCAACTGAGTCAAAGGCATTTCATAAAACAAATATCCGTTTGCTCTACATTTGAAAAAGACAAGGCTTATAAAAAATATTTAAAATCGTCGTTTGGTTTGAATTGATTTTTTTTACTCATTTATAAACTGTTCTCAGTTTTGCGTTCCGTTGTTCGCGTTTTATACCGTTAATAATTTAAAAAAAATACTAAACAGTAAAATTGCGTAGAATCATTATTACCGAGTGGTATCTATCGTCTCTCTTGTGAAAACTGCCTAGCTTCTTATGTAGGGCAGACCGATAGAAACTTTAATATAAGATTTAAAGAACATATAAGGTGTCTAAAAAGTAACAATTTTTCAGAGTTTGCCAATCATCTAATCGAAAAAAAACATTATTTTAATCATAACAGTAATGTAGAAATACTCCATCGAGTAAATAAAAAAGGCTTAAAAATTAATAGTTTAGAATTTTTAAAAATAAATAAAAGTATTAACAATAAAGAAATATTAATAAATGATATCTTTAATAAAACAGATAGTTCGCCACTGTTAAATATATAAACTCATTAGTTAATCATTTCTTGATTTAAATGTCATTTGTATTACCATTGTCGTCTGTTTGTTTTTTTATCTTCCCCACCTTGCCTTCCATTTTTATTTGATTCTGGTGAAACACGTGTCACAGTTTGTAGCACGATACGTGGAATAATCTAAGTTATTTTATTTTTAATTGTTCTCAGTTTCTTTGTTAAGTTAAAAATGCTTTCCAAAACATAAAACCACAAGTCACAATTTGGTAGTCTTTGTTCACGGTTTTAATACCTTCTAAAAACCACAAAAATATAAACCATTATCAAATAAAAATGTTGCGAAGATTGACTCATTTGGTCACCCTAATATAAATGAAAATGAATTTCAAAACAAAATTGCTGAACTTTTGCTAGCACAGCGCAAATAGAACGATTTAGAAAGATCCCACGCCATATGTAAAATACACTTTTTTCTATTATATTTGCCAAACAACTGTCTGAGTAAATAGACACAATAAATTTGGAAATAAAATATAAAACCCATGGGCATTTTGGTAACATTTTATACAGTGACTTTAACTGTAGAAAAACTGTCATATAATATTATTATGAAATGGTTTATTAGGTTTATTTCCAATAAAAATCAACCCAGTGTCTTTTTAATGGACTATTTTATTAATTTGAATATTAATTTAGCAAACCGCCGTTCTCTTGAGATGTGACAATATATGTCACATATTAAATACGTTGACCTATTAAGCACGTAAGCCGATTATGTCACGCTGTCACAAGTGTCACCTTATTCCCAAATTTAATTCAAAGTGGTTTGTTTGAAAATTATAACCCCGTTTATAATTGGCATAATAAAATACTTAAACACACAGCCAATATTATTATAGAAGCAATTAAATTTTAGATTGATTTTCCGCCTTTTGGACACATCCAGCGTACGTATTTTCAGCAAGGGTTAAAATAAACGGTCAATCTTCGGGAACTGCAAAAGATGCCTAGAGCAGACCCGAAAGGGTTATTGCTGAGTGACGTCAGCAAAAATACTAGGGCGGGTCGTAAGGATTTTGTGCCCATTTGGCTTATCTTGTCTTAGAAGACTTTGGCTTGTTTTAAAACAATTTAAACTCTTTGGATAAACACAAATTAAAACAATAGTTTTTTTAATATTTTTCTTTTATAAGCCTGAGGTCGGTTTTTTACGAAGAGAATTACTTTGTTTATAAGGTTTAATTTTAATGAAATTATTTTCAAACAAAAACTAAAATGAACATTTACAATACAAAAAAAATATTGTGGGGGTAAAAAAAATATGTAAGAAATACTTGCTTTGAGTAATGATGTTTTTATCCCTCTTTGTCTTACACCAACTCACCAATCTAACATTTAATTTAAATTTGATACCAGACGACTCATTTAGTGATTTATGAACCCCATCATTCTTAATAACTAAAAAGTTAACCTCAGATTTGTTTTTTTTTTATTTCATTTTATTTTAAAAAAAATCTACTAGTCGCATTGATTATATACCAGTTATTCATTTCAATTGTCAGACATCTCGGAAAAATCAAAATTAGGAATTAATATGCAGTTACGTGTAAAATTTTTCGCCCCATCCAGTAATCAGATAAATTAATAATTACACCAATAAATACAAACGCCAATAAGCTTCTTAATATTTAAATAAAATATTGGTATTTACTGGGTCATTAGAAGAATATTTATTTATGTCTCACTACTGAACCCTTCATGTGATAACTCCAGTTGATAAAATGTTTGATACATCTTGAGTACAGATAAATAATACTTGATCATCTTGCAATCATATTTATATTTTGCTAATTTTTTTAATAAACATTATCATATTTACTATTAGTTTCACTATTTTATGAAATGACGGAAACAGTTTCACTAACCATAATCATGTGAGTTTATTTGTAAACATTGAGATGTTACATCTGATGATGCAAAACACGTGTCGTAGACAAACACAACCAGTAGAATAACAAAGTAATCAAATAAAATTTTCACTTATAGGGTGTTCACTGTCAATGCTTAGTGGAAAGGCATTATATTAATAAAAACACAACATTCCTTTGTACTTTATTTAATAGGTCACAACTGGTTTCGCTCATTGCGAGCATTGTCAACTGATAAAAGAATATATAAACAGTGCGTTTTATACAAAAATAAATTGAAATGAAAATGTCTAAACAATGAACATTGAAAAGAATTTACAAATTACAGTGTAAGTGATTCTATAATTGTACAAAATTTAAAAGTTTAACACCTCATATAATTTTAAAAAAATCAAAGATTAATAAATTTTAAGTGGCGACTGATGGTAATTACAAATTGATATAAAATGCTTTATATTACTTTTTAATATTTTACTTTAGTAATAGGAATATTGTGTTTTTATTGAATATCAATTTTATAATAAAAGTCCACCAAACGGGTATTTACATAATTTAAGATTTCGACTGAAGGTGCTTGGTAGAATTTCAATATTAAATTTGAATCGTTCAAATATGTACATTCACACAGGTTTTTTCACTAACGACCCGAGTTTCGCCTTTCAGCATCTTCATGCGTTCAAGTGCACGGATGAACTTGAACTGACGCTTATTAAATGAATGTTTCTTGTTTATATTAGAAATAAATGTATTATTGAGCTTAAAGCCATTGCTAGCGAAAAAGATAAGCCCATGGGAATGCCCACAGATTTAAATGGTGAGTAGTTTTAAGAATTATATTTATTTTTGTTTGCTGGAAACAGTTTTATGATTATATTTATATAGGGTATAACAGTAGAGAACCAGACATATGTATCTGTTCATTTAAAGACTGTTTAATTGCGCTCTATTTATTTCTAAAATTTCTTGGAAATTGAGTTTATGAGCGTCCGTATTTGATCATTTTTATCCCTTGTTCTAGATTGAACATGGGTCTTCCTGAAATTAAGTGATTGGCAAAAGTAGACGTGTCTTTTTTCAATCAAAAGGCTACCAAGTGTTCTGATAATCTGGTATTCAATGTCCTTTTGGTTTTCCCAATCTAAAATTTTGTACAACAAAAGCATTGCAATCTATAAATCCCGGCTATAGCTTTTAACTTAGTGATACATTTATTTCTTATGTAAACAAGATCCACTTATAATTTAACGTCAGTTCAAGTTAAAAGCTTTATTTAATTAATAATGGATCTCAATAATAAGTTTCGGTGTTTTCATCGGTGTTTAGGTGCACTTTGTTATAATTATTGCAGCGTTCCTACCGGTGATATTATTCAATTAAGGCTCCCATTGCCGGTCACTTAATTGTCACATTAGTTCTAATAATAGAAAGCTTTTAACTCGATATCGATAATTAAATAGGGTCCATGCATAAGTGCTTAAATCTACCCATTCGGAAATTATTATATTATCACGCAATATTAATTCAATAAGTTGATGGAAATGCGACCCATTACACTGATTAAATATTGTATTAAATATAATTTTGAAAAATATTTAAACCACTAATATCATTTAAAAGGTAATGGTTGGTTTGTTTTTCATTGTGGTCGTTTTAAATCATTCTCAAAGAATAACACTAAGATAAAAAAAAAAAAACACTTTTAGCAATTTTTCCACATAAAATGTAATAAATCAGGACCGGTTTCGCTCATTGCGAGTATTATCAACTGATAAAAAAATATATAAACAGTGCTATTTATACAAATTTAAATTTAAATAAAAGTTTTAATCAACTACTAACAATGAAAAGGATTTACAAATTACATTATAATTACACAAAATTAAATTGCTTAACACCTATAACATACAATTAAAAAATCATCAATAAATAAATATAAGTGGCAAACGATGTCAATTATAAACCCAATTAAAATTTGGGAAATTTTTAACAAAGTGAAACTCTAAATTACTAAAGTAAATAACTTAATGATGATTTTGTGTTTTTTCCCGCTTCCAAGTATGTAATGAGTCTGTGTACTTCAATAAAATCAACAGCAATGAAGATTCTGAAAAATACATTTTTAAAAACCATATCAATTCTTAAAACAAAAATAAAATTTATAAAATATGTTTATAGCTAGAGCTAGAATTAGGTTAATGAAACGGATATAACAAAGGTATAAAGATATGCAAATACATTCTGTTCGTTTAATAAATTATATTTAGGTAAGAATTTGTGTCTATTTATTTCTTGCTCGCTATCTATGCTCGCAATAAGCGAAACCGGTCGTGATCCAATAAATTTTATGTGGAAAAAGTACTAAAAATGTTTTATTATAATGCCATTCTACCAAGTATTGACAGTGAACACCTTAAAAATGAATAACACTAAAAGTAACATATACATATAATATAACCAATTCTTTTTTTAATTATTTTTATTCTATACACTTCCATAAATTTTGTCGACAGCGACCCGGGTTTCGAATTTCGGCATCTTCTGGTTTTAACAAGTGGACAAATTCACTTGAATTAACGGGCAGCAAACGGTTTGCATTGTCTAATTTATGTTTGCATGTGTTCTTATGTGACAATTTCATCCCTTCATCTGCATCGAACGAGTATTTCTCAAGTAGTAAATGATTGGCAAAGATTGTGGTGTCTTTGTTCAATCTAAAAGCAGCCAAATGTTCAACCACTCATATATTCAATGTTCGGGATTTCTTACCGATGTAGAAATGTTGACAATTAATTATAACAACCAATTCTATTTTACAGTAGAAAACATTAATTTTATACTCTAAAGAATCTTATTTCATACTATCACGTTAAAGTTTTAATTTAATTTTTAAAATAGTTTTAGTTTAAATAATGAATCTTAAAGCTTAGTAGAAAAGCTTATACTAAAATTTGTATACAGTATATTTTTATACCCAATCAAAATTTGCATATAAACAAAGTCCAATATTAAGGGACGCAAAATTTGCACACATTTCAACCCTTACGCATATCACTTCTGGGTCATCTTCAAAATATGAAATTTTGAATATTAATAGCGTTTCATGCATAGTCTTTGTCTCAACAGTATTGTGTGTTTAATATTCTCTCTCCCCGGGCACAAAGGGTTAGAAGGTAGCCGCGCAAACTAGGTCCTAAAAGGGTTCCTCTACGAGCAGAGCTTTTTTTCGTTCCGAATTAATAGACCAGGTAGGGCAAATATAATTATATCTTATTCTCTCAGGTGGAATGCTCTATATATATTTGTTGTATAAAGTACTCTTGCAGGGATGCTTTTGCAAGATTAAATATTTTATATTTTCTGCTTACCAAAAACTATTTTTTTTAACTAAATTATAATTATAGTAGCCATTTTTTAATGAAAGCTCATTCGATAAGATAAAAAAAATTAGGACTGTATGACCAAATCAATATCAATGCACCATAACTGTTTAGTCTTAAATCAATATGATCAATGCCACAATCAATGTTTTGTCAAACCATATTACCTCTCGTGGCTCGGAGACTAGAAAAATACTTCTCATCCGATGGGGGTCGTTTAGGGACCCCAGTGGTTTCCTCATTATTGGCCTTATTCTTATGAATTAAAAAAAAAAATAGTCTAAGGGCTTCAAAATATCTCTCTGCATCATCCCTCATACATTTTTTAAATCAAAATTCCTGTTTTTTTAATAAATAATCATATTATAAGCTGCGCGTAAAAAAGACGTCATCCCAGCCTACATATGAAATTGCAACTGACGAGTTTAGCCCAACTATCTTACGAACAATCTTTTATCGCGGGCGCTTATCGTGTTATCGCGTTATCGTGTATTTATATAAACTACAAAAGGTCCAAAAAACTATGATATAAGATAACCTTAATTATAAACATTGTATCACCAATATTAAAATAGATATTAAAGAAAATGTGGGTATCGGGGTCGCATTTCTTGAGCTTAGAACCGGAAAAGATATCGAATAAAAGTGATAAAATTGCTTAATCAATCTTATCATACATCTAATAACAAACAAAAAACCTATCCTCTTCAACTGAGAGTTAGTAAGATCTTTAACTAGATTGCTGCTACAGACGAGATATCTCGTCAAATTGTACGTGCTCAACACGGCAAAGACGCGTTATCTCGTCAATAAATAATTATATTAACAATGGAAAATTATAGCCGGCGTGCTAGATACAAGCGTGCTTTTTTCTATGGCAGCAAAAAGGCTAAGGTTCACTGTTTGGTGACACAATAATTTCGAATATGTTTTTTATTATGATATTTATGTTATTATATGCAGTCCAAACAACACATCAAAAATAGATTTTTTTACATATCTAAGTAAACATTTAGATGTTTTAACATCCAAAAGACGCAAGTGTAACAGTACTCAATTTGTAAGTAAAAATGCTTTAATGATAGTTTGTTATTTATTGTATGTATGGCCGGTCTGACATGCTTGTTAATATAAAAAATGTTAATACGCTTGCGGCATTTAAACTGTTAAGCCTTATTTTATACTCGAAATGAAAAGCATATTATTAATCCAATAATATATTATTTTCAATGGAAAGTGTTTTACAAGAACTCGTTAAAAATCAGTCGTGAAATTTATCTTAATATTCATGATAAAGGAATAAGAGTGGGCTTAAAAATAGCTGCTTTATTTATGTTTCAACGTACCATATTGATATCGAATGAAGTCTATGTTAATGAGAAAAAAATAACCTCAGGCATTTTAATTTTAGATATTTCTAAGTAGAATAAGCACCTCCACAGTTGTCTTAATAAACAGTGGATCGATTCAAATATAAAATGAATAATAGGTTTATAATAAATTAATATGTTAAGTTCTCATTACCTTAAATCATTAGCAAAAATGAACGATACTAATCACTTATAGCAGTGGTTAAGCTTTATGTTACTATCCCTTTAAAAAAAATATCTTTGTGCCTCCCATTTTTATTTCACATATTAATAAAGGCACGTTTTAAATGGTAAATAAATATTTTCAACCTTTCTCAATTACTTTGCCTTTCAGGTTGAAAATTGCTGACACTATCATAAATAATTGCACAAAAAGTTTTATGTAAAAATATGTTGTCAGAAAAACATCATTTTGTGTTTAATGAAGATTATAAAAAATCATTCAATGTTTTATATGGACTTTTAATGACAATTATTAATATAATTTAAGATTTCGACTGAAGGTGCTTGGTGGAATTTCAATATTAAATTTGAATCGTTCAAATTATGTACACTCCCACAGATTTTGTCACTAACGACCGGCATCTTCAGCCTGAAGATGCCGAAAGGCGAAACCCGGGCCGTTAGTGTCAAAATCTGTGGGAGTGTACATAATTTTAACGACAATTATTAACCTTTTAGCTGCCGTAGATAAATAATAGTAATTACCTAGCACGCCGGCTATAATTTGCAATAACTCATCTCTGGCATGTTAAGCACGAAAAATTTTACGAGATATCTCGTCTGTGGCAGCCATCGAGTAAAGAAGCAAAACATAGTAACTAAATGAAAATTAATATGTTTTTTTTTAAATAAACCCCAACAAACCCGCCGAACCCACCGCAAGAAATAAAACTCGGTATAATAATTTATTTAAATGTGGATATAATTCAATTTCACAGAAAAAACCTTATCATGGGAATAATATTTGAGTTGGCCGTATCACAACCTTCCCGGTATTTTTCCGCAGAGAAAATTTTAAATTTTCCGCCATGAACAAACAGCGCTTCCGGCACTAGCTCCGAGCGCCGGCAGTCATCCATGACGGATACGAGTTTAACCGACGTTTAACGACTTTCGCCGACTCACCCCCCAGCCTTAGCGACGTCTTATGTATCCTTAAGGCGAGCCAAAAGTATTATCTTTTTTGAAGAAATGCCTCGCTTGTTTCAAGACCACGGAAATTTCAGAGGTTTTTATCGAGCATAGCTTTTTTTCACCGGAATATTAACATTTGAATCGATGATTGTTAAATCTTTTTTTACTTGAATCCATTCATATATCTTACATGACATTAAAAAAGCAAATAGTTCATGAAAAACGTCACTTCAATCTAAAATATTTTGAGCTTAAAAAAACATGTTATTTAATGTAAGCATTTGCCTTTACTGTTTCTCGGAACGATAACAATGAAAGGATTTTTCAAATTAGTTTTAATTAAATTGTTTAAGAATAATTAATAACATAAGCTACTTGTAATGTTCTAAATCATAGTTTCTCAATATTTTTGGGCAGTGGCCCTCAAATCCGTACAAAGTAATTCACTAAGTTTTTCGAGACTCGAAGATTATTTAAACATTTTCTCGCAGGCAGATTTCAAAATTACCCAGGAATTTACGGAACTCCCAAAATAAACAGGAGACTTTTTTTTAAGCTCTTCCCAGGATTTTCCCGTGGCCCTCCAAAACTGTGCTGTGGCTCTTCTAAAATTATTTTTTCTCTTTGGCCCTCGCTTGAGAAACCGCGGTATACATAGCGAGATTTTTAATAATTATTTTCGTCTTATGACAATGAAGTTTTACCAAGTATATATCATTTCAATCAAATGATAAATACGGTTTACGCATAGAAAACTCACTTTAAAGTTACTTCTATGCCCATATAATTTAGAAACCAATAACTCTCGCGGCTCGGAGACTAGAAAAATACTTCACTGCCGATGGGGGTCGTTTAGAGACCCCAGTGGTTTCCTCATTATTGGCCTTATTCTTATGAATTAAAAAAAATAGTTTTAGGGTTTAAAATATCTCTTGCATCATTCCTCATACATTTTTTTAAATAAAAATCCGTGGTTTTTAATAAATAATCATATTTTAAGTCGCGCGTAAAAAAGACGTCATTTCAGTGCAAATATTAATTTGCTACTGACGCATTCAACGGCGATCAGCCTAGTTATCTTACGAACGATCGCTGATAAGCGAGCTCTTATCTCTTATCTTATCGTATTTATATTAACTACAAAAAGTCCAAAAACTATGATATAAAAATATCTTAATTATAAACATTGTATCAACCATATTAAAATAGATATTTAAGAAAATGTGTGTATTGGGGTCGCATTTCTTGAGCTTAGAACCGAAAAGTTAAAATAATTTACAGAAAATCTTTGTTGTGTTATGGAAAACTGATTTAAATATTTGAGTAATATATTATTATGTTTACAGCGTACACATATTTAACAATGATTTAATAAAGCAAGTAATTCAAACCGAAATTTCTTTGGCAGAGAAAAGCCGATATTAAGTTGATTATTTTAATACTTAAAGATATTTCATAGAAAGTCTAACGTAAACGTTGGAACATAAATAACATGAAGCGCTCGTTCAGCGAATTAATGAAAATATACAGGAAAACATAATTGAAGGATAATTTCACACACGACTCTACCGATTTCATTATGGAACATGAAAAGGGCCACCCCTAATATTTTTTGACAGGGGTTTTCAGCATCCCCAGTACATTATTATATCCATATATCACTTTTATTAGGCCGGGATGTAAATTATTTCGGACCGAATGTTAATAAAAGATGCCTGAAGGAATTTGATTTCGCACCATATGTTTTCTGATATATTCATTTTTGTGACAGTTATTCACATTACGATCCATTTTGAAAGGAAAATTGTCATACACGTTAAACGAAATGTATTCTATTCTATAAAGGTATTTTCGCGGAAAGCCATTCATGGTTTTAATAATATCTCCCATTATTATACCCTTTACAATATATTCGTATCGTTGCAATTTACAATCAATTCAAATTAAATTGTCTTTAAATTGAAAAAAGACACGTCTACTTTTGCTAAACACTTCATTTCAGGAAGAAACGTGTTCAAGGGATAAAAATATTGCACCCAAATATGAACGCTCATAAACTCCTTTCCCAATAAATTTTAGAAATAAATATAGCTCAATTGAACAGTCTTCCGATTTTAAATGAACAGCTACATATGCCGGGTTCTCCACTTTTATACCCTATTATCATAAAACCTTTTCCAGCAAACAAAAATAAATATATTTCTTAAAACTACTCACCATTCAAATCTGTGGGCATTCCCATGGGCTAATCCTTTTCGCCAGCAATGGCCTTAAACTCAATGATACATTTATTTCTTATATAAAAACGAAACATTCATTTACTAAGCGTCAGTTCAAGTTCATTCGTGCACTTGAACGCCTGAAGATGTTAAAAGGCGAAACCCGGGTAAATTTTGACAACATTTTTGTGAATGTACATAATTTGAAAGATTCAAATTTAGTTCAAATTGTACTATACATACTACATAATCGTTAACGAAATTTACAAGGTAACACAAATAATTCGACTATTAAGTATACAAACATCATCGAGAATGAAAAACATTTTGATCCTTACTAGTTTTTTTTTAAAGTTGTAAATTTAAATTGTTAGTTCATTCAATGTGTAAAAACAACCTGACACTATGAATGCCACATGGTAGAGCTTTACAATTCTTAAAAAAACTCTGCGTTAAAGAACTTCCACAGTTGACTTTTTGGAAGATTATATTTTTTTAATATTTTCATACATCGCAAAAGCAATGAACTTTATTATAATTTGTAATTTTTGAAGTGTTTATTTTCTTTAATTCCTATATAACTATCAACTATTTTTTTTCTCATATCCGCTCCTTAATCAAAGCATATGGCCACCTCATATCTTCTTCAAGATTCTCTGTCCCAGTCTTCTTGCTTCCTGCTATGTCGTCAGGCATGGTCATCAATGGCCTTCCACGACGTTGGAATCCATCCGGTTGGTAGAAATGACAAGCAGAATTCAGGCTTTCTTGAGGCATCCGCAGCACATGTCACAGCACAATAATATATTATTATAAACTATTAGAGTTCAATTTACGAAGATTGTTTCTAATACAATATCAAAATCTGTTTATTAAATTGTTTTTTGTATTATTTTTTAGTGTTAAGTATTGTCAAGACCGCCACCAGCATGTTATTAAATGAAAAATCACAGCATTTTCTTATACACATTTTCTTTTGAGGATTCCTGTAAGAAACTCTAGACCACAGCACAAGAAACAAGAGCGCAAAGCAAACAAGAAATAGTGGTTTTTGATGAAACATTTATCATTATTCAATACCACAGCATCGAAGCAGTTATAAATGATGACGAATCTGAATACAACATTGAACCAAACAGAAACATTATTTTGCATGAATTTTATTTATAACTAATTTTTCGAATCCCAATAATTTAGACAGCATATTTTGTACAGTAGTATATAAGTTTTTTATTATGATACTTTCGATGGATTCGGCGGTAACTTTGTGGAAGTTCATTTTAATATAAAATAAAAATAACTTTGATTATTCCACGTATTGTGTATCAAAATGTGACACGTGTTTCGCCTCTTTCAGAGGCATCCTCAGACAACTACTTTCGCAAATGTTTGCTTAAGTACGAATGTCTGAGGATGCCTCTGAAAGAGGCGAAACACGTGTCACATTTTGATACACAATACGTGGAATAATCAAAGTTATTTTTATTTTATATTTTTATTATGATAATTAGTGATATAAAAGAAAACTTAGAGTCATATATATTCAGCAACAATTTATTCATTCACCTCAATTTCAGCTCGTTTATTGACAATGTGTCTCAAAATAAAATCATATTTTTATCAATATTAGAATTATTATCTTTCCCAAACACAATAATTGGCTGTCTGATATTTAATACTGATATTTAATACTGTGGTACTAACTTCACTCTAGAACTAATGGTGAATCAAAATGTAAGATTTTAAACATCATAATATTGGACAAGGGTGTCACGATGGTTGGTCATGAAGTCTGGTCTGCTGTAGCTTATTTCAAAAAAAACATTTTTTAGCTCATCATGGATTGAAGATTCATTTAAATATATGGCACATTTTTTTCCATGTCAGTTTCCTAGTTGGAGCATATGGCCACCACATGATTCCTCCAAGATTCTCTGTCCCCTGCCAGTCTTATTGCTTCCTCACATGTCACTCCAGCGTCACGTAGCTCCACCAAATACATCCTATATATGGTAATCAGTGGCCTTCCACGACGGCGGAATCTATCCGGTAGAAGAGATGAGCAGAATTCAAGCTTTCTTGTGGCATCCTCAGCACATGTCCAAGCCAGGTCCATCGTCGCTTTTTTACTTTGGACGTAACTGGCGGCTGTGTAGTTCGTTTCCTTATCTCTGTGCTTCTGGTAAAGTCAAATGGCACATTAAGCTGGAATAATTATTTTATATCCTTTATTTTTGTTCAATCTCAGTTGCATTATTTTTTGCATATCATTACTTGTAGCCATATTTTTTGATAAAATAATTTAAACATATGCAGTATCATTTTGACTGTTATGTGTGACATATTGTGTGTGTGAGAGAGAGAGAGAGAGAGAAGTAGTATTGACTGTTGAGGTGACTACTACTTTCATACAACTTTTAAAAATAAAAATGTTTTGATTGTGAGTTTGTGACCATTCCTTTGAAAACGACTAAAGAAAATTTCAATATAAGACATTGTTTGCTTTCAAATTTTTTTAACCGTTACGTTTTGAGAGCTTTGCAAGTTTCCGACCACCGCCCTATCAAAACATCTACGGTAGATATTACATTGACAAGTACTGCAAAGCAAGTCCATCACTTTAATCATCCTAGCATGACGTCATAAAGTTAACTATACTACCCGCAGTAAAGTCGGTTTACAGTTAAGTGAAAAACTAGTTTATTTAGCAATAAAACTCTTAGTATATTGCAAATGACGTGCGTTTGACCTCATCTATGAAAGCTTTGCCGAAACCCTTTGCCAAAGCGTCTATCAGGCAAACATACGGAATAAATTTTCATCTTTCACTCTATAGTTTAGTCATATTTTTGTATATTTAATTAATGAACCCGATAGCCTCGTGTTGACAGATGTGACTTCTGGTCTTACAGTTAAAATATTTTTTGTCGAATATTCAATTCATTTATATGCAGTGGCTGTTCGTCCATACGCACTAAGGAACTGCAGCACCTCCAAGAAAATTGAAAAAATGTTATTTTATGTATGTGATATGAAAATATCAATATTTTAAAGCTCACCCGCCCACCAATACGTTCAATAGTTCAATCATACACCGCGGTTATAATATCAAAAAGCGAAGCACTCGTACATTGTGTGCAGTACCATTTTCGATGGAATATACTCGCGTGTGTGAGAGAGGGGCGCGGAGAGGGGGCTTGGAGCTTTAAAGCTTGGTTCGTACTGCCACTTTGGCAGTACAAGAAAGGTGCAAGCCATAGAGCACGTGCGTGACATTTAATAAATTTACTGAATACGTTAAACGATGATTTTTTTTTATATTTTGGTTAGAACATTTTCGCAAGTTAGTCAATACAATATAATAAAAATGTTTTTTTTTTATTATTTTTAATCTACCGCAGCACTCTTAGATATTTTATCCACGAGCCGCCACTGTTTATATGTAAAAAAAGACGATCGTCCAGAATTCCAGAATGCCATCGATCAGAAGAAGAAGCAAGCAGGATCAGGACTCTCGAGAGGCATCTGCAGCACGTGGTCCAGCCAGTTCCAACGTCTTTTAATGACAACTGACGTAACAGGGTTGAACGTCTCCTAATATCTTAGTTTCTCACGAAATCAAACCACTTACCTAGGTATACAGTTTTTATGATTTTCTGAGTACAGTGGAACCCCCAATTACACCTCCCCAAATTGCGCACGAGCTTGAAATATTCGCCGCAAATCCCCCAATTGAACGGTCGAATTTCACTGTCATTGCTACGAGACAATCTTCTGTGCGGTGCATACAGTCAAATGTTGGCTAGCGTCTGTGTATTCAACACGTGCCAGGTTATACACACATAGCCGGGCGACTGTCTATGTTTTGGATTTTGGCACGCTTTACATTTTATCATTTTGTAACTAAATATTTCGTCCATATATGTATAGGGAAATTTTAGTTTTGCATTTTTCGCGGAAAAAACCAAATCCTTAATTTTGTGTGAGATTCACACCCCCAATTACACTACCCTAAATTACACGGTCTCGACTTTAGTGTAAATGGGGGTTTTACTGTACACGTTTTTATGCATCACAAACTATTTTTATAAATTTAATTATCCTGAGAATTTTTTTTGAGAAGCAAAACATGAGCATTGAATAAATTCGTTTTTTTTATTTAGTATTCAATACCATTTACTTAAATTTAAGTATGAAGAGAAAAAAATCAAATGCCAGAAATTATTTTACTAGATTTATTATGTAAGTCAATGGTTAAACATCTATTTTAAGATTGGAAAAAAACACTTATCATGTAGTAAATCTCTCGCCACGTTTGCATGTTCATGATTGGGTCAAATTTTTTAAAAATTGACAAACAAAAATGACCGTTTTTGGGTCTCATCCTATCAGTTTGACAGAAGTTTAAGGCATTACCTGCTTGGCCGGAAAACATTTAAAAACTTCAGATTATTCAATCAACTGTGTAGTGCCATAACACTACATTTTTGGGCTATCTTAAAAATGACACCCAAGTCTTATGTCTTATAGCTAAATATTTTAAGAACAAAAAAATAATAACCGGTATAAATTATTTATTTAATAAATTTTTTATGGTTACAATTTTTTTTCGTAGTTTTAACATTATGATAAAGTTATCCTTTCAGGAATTATGTGCGAAATAGTTTGAATTAATATGGAGGTTGCTGTACTAAATTATTTGTGAAGTTTTGCATACGAGCAACTATAAATTAATGTACCAGCACGTTATGGGGTAGGTAGTGTTGTATTTTGCTACCCCACGTCCTGGAAACTCTCACACAGGATGCGACAGGGGAGAAGTGCTCCAACTTGTGAAAAGTTAGTTATAATATTATATAATTAATAATAAAATGATGTAATAGCGACATTCAATTACTGCTGTACTGAAAAGGGTTTCTGCTGAGAACTGCAATCCCGGGAATCCGCCCGTTATATTTTCCCGGAGTATTTTTTATTTAAGCTCATCATTTTTATCAAACGAAAATATATTTTGTTAATTTTTTATGTGGACAAGAAAAAAAAGTGCTCTGAACGACTAGTAAAAAAGAATTATTTAGTGAAAAGAAAAATACTGATTATTTTAATTAAAACATTCCTTATTATAATACGATCAGCTTAAATTTGTTTTGCAATAGACAGAACAAACATTATTTACGTGTAATCTAACTAAAAAAGCAACAAAATGAAGTTTCCCCCTTTTCATGAGAACATCTGATTTAAGAAGTCAGTTGTTATTGATTGAATAGGCATTTACTTGGTAGAACTCCATTATAATTGGGTAAAAATAGCAACGTATTTAGTTCTACATTTTTTATATTTATTACTTGATAGCTATTTCGGCTTTTTCCATAGTCAGACCTATGCTTTTAACCTTACATTTTTCTCAGCAATGTACGAGTATACTGGTTCCGAAGAGATACACAATGCATCATGTCATCATTCGTAAATTACAATTATAACATAACACTTAATAAATATGACTCTAATGTTATATGTAATCTAATATAAATAGCTATCAACTAATCAATACAAAAACTGTAGAACAAAATACGTTGCTATTTTTATCCTATTAAAATGGAGTTCTACCAAGTAAATGCCGAGTCAATCAATAACATCTGACTTATTGGCCTTTTTAACTGTGTAGCAAAACATTGTACTTAAGTATTTTTTCCTAAAGTCCTTGTATGTAGATTTATACAATCTTGTGATCTAAATTATATTTTTTCTTCAAAACCTATTCCCTTCTAGTTATTTGCGGTTTATTTAAAAAAAAACTTTTTATATTAAAAACCAAAGTTGATAATTATGTTACTCATCTGTATTTTGTTGTGTAAAAACCTATTCCACGCGTTTCGTCTATTTGTGATTCATCTTTAGAAAGCACGGATCGTAAATCGTACAGAATGAATCTTAGTTTTGCAAAATTGTAAGCTGTTTTACCACTTGAATACCAAGCGGACACAGGTATCAGGAACATATGCAAGCAAACACGGGTGTCCAAGACATTTGAAAATCAAACACTTGGTATTCTAATAGAATATAAGCTATATTTTGATGAATGTGTGTAGTGCTATCTATACTGAGTCAATATAGGTTTTTAAAATATCGAGTTCGAGTGTATATTATGCAAAATTATTTTTCATAAACACGTAGTATCTCTGGGACATATTAATGATTTATTTGCGTGGTATTCAAACGGTTAAATCTATAAACGGATCGTGATTGAAATGCAAAATGATTAAATTATTATAAAGAATACAATCACGATTTCAAATGATATTTTTCTTTTTTAAATATTATATTGTTTAAAAAAATTACAACACACACACATCTTTAGAGTCCATTTCATAACTCATGACGGCCCACGAAATTTCCGTGTTTTTACTGAAACGACCACAGATTACGTAACAACATTTAAAATTATCATTCTCCATTGTTCCGGTTAAATATGTCACACCAGTATCATTCCAACAAACAAAAAACCTTTTTTATGTTAAAAAAATGTTTACGTGTTTGTAGCACTGCAAACGTTTTTTAGAATTGAATGAATCTGTTAGCTTAATTTTTGAAGTCGTTCTTTCGTATCTAATTAATTTATTATGTGAAATGAATCTCCTTTTTAAATTAATAAATTCTCTTTGAGGGAATAACACTTTTTATTATAGCGCGAATACTACAATACGAACTCATCTATTTTACTATATATTATAATAAAGTAAAGTAACGCGGTGGAACGGCGTTCCGGCACCTTTTTTCTTGACGTCATTTTTAATGTTTCATTATATTTTATTTTGCTTTGAAAATTTTTGATTTTACTATCGGAAAGCATTGACTGTTTTTCCTTTTAAAACGTAATGTGCAGGGTATCGTCACACTTATACATCAATGTCATAATAAAAAACAATACCAGGTCCATATCGAATGTGGAAAGGAAAAAGGAAGTAACCCACAGTTTTTTCAAAACAGGTCTTTTTCGATAATCACAATGCATCAAACTTGATACACGTTCCATCAAAAGGATGCAAGCTGAAAATGCCGAATTAATGTCTAAATTTGGCATTTAAGTTTGAAAAAGATGACCTACAAGGTCCCTTTTCCTTTCCACAGTCGATATGCTTACTCTCTAACCAAAATCAAGGTTCTAGTGCTTGAATGATTTCACTATTCGAAGACATGAGTGTTTGTGATATCTAGAAAAATTCTTCCCACCGTACAAATCTTAAAATAAAACGAGCAAAATGACAGCGTTTAGCTAGCCACTAGTTCTGTCTTAGACCTATCTTTCTATCCTAACTCTCTTCGACAAAAAAAAGAAGTTGAGCTACTGACGAAATGCAGTTCTTGATATAAAACTTTTATTGAGATACCTCCATTAGAAAGCCATATGCTCTACACTGAGAACGAACATTGGTTAAAAAAAAAACTTTGCTTAAAAGCTTGAGGGAAGATATCCGGTACGTTATTTTTTTCAAAAAAAGCACTGACTACTATCATTGATTTAAAATATCATCCATCAAGTTTTAACCAGACACATTTAATATCCTATCTCAATATTTTTCAGTAAGCCTTTTTTTAATACACTACTCTTTATCAAATACCTTTCCTAAGTAATTATTAATGCGAGTAAGTGCTTTCCGCTTCCTACAAGTTCACCGGTCAAATTTTCCTATACTTTAAGTATAAAAAAGCATCAACAAATAAAGAACCTACAAGTATAATATAAATAATAATAAAAAATATACATATTTTTATGACAATTATTCTAAATAAAAGGAGTAACAATTTGGTTACATAACGAATCGTAAAAAATGTTAGAGAATTTTATTTTATTCATCGTCAGCCCCTAAACTACGAATAACACAATTATCATAAACCCTTAATTTTTGGTTTTGGTAAAGTATGTATATTTTAACATTGCTTTATTAATTGTATAATCGTAAACATATTCAACGCTTCAAAATATTTGTTTTATGTTAAAATAATAATGTGTTATCAAAATTTGACTGTTTTATTGCCAGAATAAAAACAATATATAAATTGCTTCAATTAGAGATTAGCGCTATAAAGTAACCGAGCGTTGATTGTCAGTTAAACAAGGAACCGCAAACAATATCATCAATGAAAGAAACAAGTAATATATTTTACACTGAATTGATACAATTACGTAAAACAAGAACTTATTAAACGAATTTAGTGATGGAATTAGGTATTGTGTGTTATTATAGCAACTTACGTCTTTTATGAAGCAAGTCATTATAACTTTTTTAAGTGGAAACATTTCGTAGCGTGTTTAAGCCTCTTGCGTATAGGATATTTATTGTTTTCGTAGAACGCGATTTCAAATGAATACGATTGTTTGTTTGAACGTATTAAATGATAATTATAATATTTTTTATTTCAAGTCGTGCTTCAGAATTTAATTCAAAGAACTCCTCGAGAATTCCATGTGTTGAAAAAGCGGAATTTAATAGACATTCCGTCACTTGACAATGCTTCCGTGAAACAAAGCAAACGCCTTATCTTGAAATAAATTAAAAATATTTTATATTAAACCGAAATTTACGTGTCCACGAGCCAATACTTTGTTTTTATTCTTTTTTCTTAAGTCAAGCTGAAAATTTCGGTAAAAAACAAATAAAGCTATTTTTTAAATTAAATATATTTAAGGTGAAAAAGATTCGGATTTGTTAAATGCTTCCATTTTTTTAAACAAAAATAAACGAAATTGATTCTCTTTTCTACGGAAAATTATATTATATATTTCAAGTGTATTTCAATAATAAAATACTAGCTATATTCTGATACTGCTTTTTACGGGGTAACGGGACATCGCTTAGCACTGTTGTTTATTTTTGTTGTCAAACAGAAAACTATGACATGTGGGAGAAGATCTTAACTTCGTGCTTGTGGTAACTTTGCCAGTATGGAGTTATTTTCATGCGCCCTCTATAAAATATTTAATATAAAAAAAATCTTGAATTAATACATTTTTTACCATGTCCGCTCGCAATGTAAAGTACATAAACTCTTGATAAAATTTATTTTAACAAAAGTGTTTCTACAAAAACTTTTTGTTACTCATTTGCTCAATATCTTTTTTCCAAAGTGAGTAGAAATAGAAGGAAAAGACTATAATAGAATTAGTGGTAAGCTAATCGTTTTTGCTACGCCCCGTTTTTAAGATATGGAAGGTGGAAGAGAGAATTTATGACATCACATACATTCATACCTTCGAACAGAAATTCATGAGTCAATTTATAAAACTGTTCGTACTGGGACTTGATTCTATAACCTCTGTAGCCAAAGCTAACAACATTGACATCTTGACCACGTACGCGGCATCAAATCTATGTATAAACTGTTATATTTTTATTATTGTTTATTGAAATTTAAACGCTACTACTTTTGTATTGCTTCACTTAAAAAATTGTAATTATATCGTCTGTGAGTTCGTTTTTTGCACCACACATCTTAAAATAATCATTATCATGAATGTTAATTATTGCTTTTAGCTAAATATTCATGCCCTATAACTTTTTTTTCGTTTCAGGTAAGAACATTTGAAATCATCTATCGCAGTACGATTCTACTACACGTAATTGTCAACATTGTAAGTTAAATAATTGTATGAAATTTATTTATTGCTTTTATGCTGTAATTACAAGCATATTTGCCTTGAATCTCTGCCAAGCTGTCACTCACACCATAATACTGCGATTGTAAACGATACACAAACAGAAAGTGAATGTTGAAATTTGACACCACTGCCTAATAAATTATAATTGTATACACTGTCATACGTATTACTTTTGTATGGCATTTTACTTCCAGTTTATTATTAATGGAATTAATTTAAAAAAAATTAATAAATTAAACTGATGTATACTAATACTTTCGATGGTTTCGGCGGTAACTTTGTGGAAGTTCATTTTAATATAATAAGACGGGTTGCTCACCATTACTTATATTGTTTCTAATTAATAGAGTAGTCACCAACCTATCTGATTGATTGCAGCTCATTAATTTATTAGTTTGTAATGTTTAACGTCATTAGTAGTATGATTATATTTGTTTGCTTTGTTTCGATTCTATAACCCCCTCTTTGCTTCCCTTTAAAAGGGAAAAATCTGAATCGGATTGATTGCAGCTTATTAGTATCATTATTTGTTTGCTTTATTTCAATTCAATCACCTCCCTCTTTGTTTACCTTAAAAGGGAAAAAAACCCAAACTTCATTTTGTAATTTCATAATTAAAATTTTAGAATCAATCTTGCTTCATTACTTAAGCAAATTCTGCGATAGTAAGTCTTAAGAAGCCTCTGAAAGAGGCGAAACACGTTTTATATTGATTTACACTATTTATCTGATTGTCATTAATTCATATTCGATACTATATTTCGTTTGACCACGGAGTAATAGTCAAACAAAATAATATGAAGCTCATTATCACGCGACGTAATTTACTTATCGTATTGCAGGCAAGCTTAAAGCCTACTTAAATCAAAATTCTGGAATATTTTGTATTGAAATTCCAGGACGAATTCCCTCGTCAATAAATAATCACAAAACCGCTTAAAATGTTAAATTATTCACGTTTATTAGCAGGCTTTAGACTCAGCACGTGTACAATCGATTTGTAGAAAACTTTTTCAATTAAAATAATTTACCAAGGTGACTCTTATAACCTGCACCCTACAATACAGAGGGTAAAAGAGTTTTCGCCAATAAAGCGTTGTCATAATTTGAATAAAAGTTTATTAATTAGAATATTTTTTGGGTTGTTGTATATAAGAAAGTTGAGGAACGTTTGCTTGAATATATATCACATATTTAAAAAAAAATTGAGATGATTATCATTAGATTAAAGTCTGATCATAACAGTTTGTGTTATATTTGTTGGGAATTTTCCCCCAATTATAAAACGTTTATTTTATTTGTCAATAACTTGCGTTTTATTTTATATTTTCTACTGCTTTATCAGTAATCAAAGTGTTTAGTTTATTTTAAATAAAATTTAGTGACAAAGTAAACTAAAATTACAATATTTTATTGTTGGCATGAATGAATTTTCTTTGTAAAGTAATTTGTACAACAGAATGAAATAATATAAAATAATTGTCTTAGTAAATGAATTTTCTTATGATTGTTATTCTAGTTTCATGTAATGTATTTATTGTTTTAAAAACGAAATTTACAGTGGGTTTAAAATTCAAGGGATTGTTATTACCATATAAGCTTTGGAAAAAAAATGTTTAATTTTTAACAATGAAGGTTCAATATTATTGTATATACATAATAGGTTATACAAACATTTGCATCAAACTAATTGTAGAATATCAAAACACAAATAATATTCCTTCCTTGCTGTTATGTTTTATTACAAAATTCTTATGATTGAAAAAATATTTACGCAGAAAATATCAGTAAATCTACTAGTACTTGAATATTTGACAATAAAATCAGATAGGAGAAAATCGATGAGCGTACAAGTTTTACTACGGGAACAAAATATTAATCAAACAAAGTGAGATTAAATTTTAGTTTCATTTGAACGAATTTTAATAGTATGGTTGTTATTGGTAGTTTGTAGTGAACCAAATCAGTTTTTACCAACAACAAAAAAAAACAACTTCACTTCTACACTTATAAATGTGAGGCTAACCATTGGTTCGGGATCTACGGGACTATAATCGACTTAACTATTCAGTCTCGTTTCTATGCTATCCCCCAAACGCTGTAAGAGGGAATGGGCTTTGGCTAATGGCTTGAAATTGAGTATGGAAGAGGAATACATGAAGTTGTTTGCAGACACCGAGTATATTGATCAGATAAATATGATATGTCTAAAAAAAATATACCTAGGAATTTTTCATTCCAGCCAACAATATAAATGTGAAGAAAGTATATTTCTTAACGTCAACTCAATGCTCAGACGGAAAAATCTATTTTTCAGTGGAAAAAATGAAATTTTTTTGTTATTATATTTTTAAAATGACTTAGGCCGAATTTTATATGTGAAGGATGAAAACGATATAATTAAACTTATAAAACTGTTTTCTAAATATATCCGACTTAAAAAGAGTTATTATTTTATAACTCTAAGTGCTCATTTCATTTTATTGCTCTGAACTGTATTGCTTTTATAATAGAAAAATAAACAATTACCTACTCAATTTTTTCATGTTTTATTTATTTAGCACTAAACGTAAATAGATTAGTTGACCACTATTCCTGGCCTAGCCTTACCCTTGTATCCTTACTACTCTCTTTGAAAAAGAGAAGTTGACGGACTGACTAGCAGTTCACGTATAAAAAAACACTTAAGATACCTACATTAAGATACCATATGCTCTACAAAAAACGTCCCGTATCAATGATTAGCAATTAGTACAACTAGGGCTTCCAAACCGGTTTAAACCGAAACCGGTTAACCGGTTTTTCGGGTGTTTTGAAAAAAACCGAAAACCGGTTTATTTTGGGCGGTTAACCGGGTTAATAAAAAAATCTTTTTCCGCTTTGAACACCATGAG
This sequence comes from Himalopsyche anomala, assembly GCA_031772345.1. Classification (NCBI taxonomy): domain Eukaryota; kingdom Metazoa; phylum Arthropoda; class Insecta; order Trichoptera; family Rhyacophilidae; genus Himalopsyche; species Himalopsyche anomala. Next base: position 15,335,397 of record CM062842.1, read on the forward strand.
ATTTTATTTAACTATTCATATGTAGAGTATAAATATTTAAAAATGTTGTATATAACAATAGTATTATAATTAGTACAATATAATAAAGTATTTTACTGTTCAATTGTCTAATTTCTGTGGCAAGTGTGTAGTCGAAATCATGGACAACTATACTGCTTTCTATCAAATATCTGTAATACGAAAGAATTCTCAAAATATCAATGATAATAAAACAAGTGAACCTTATTCAACCAAAAATACGTTCATCATTATATCTTTTAAATGAAAAAAATATCCGAACCGAAAACTTGTACTGTTACAAAGCAATTTAAATATTAGTAAACAAAAATTTATTATCTACATTTTTTTCACGTATTCATTTGATCTTTATTAGTCGGATTATTTATAATTATTAACAATATAATATTGGATATGGAACTTAAATATTGTATAATATAGATTGCTATTATTCCGAGAAAGTAGTAAGTACCTGAACTTAAAAGATGGCAATTTATATTCACTTTTTTTGCAGCATACATACATAAAAAGGTTAAGTGACCAAGCCCATGTTTTATTATATCTTTCAAGTTATAAAACAATTCAATTTTAATACGTTTTTTTTTATTTTCTAACAATCGGTGCCATAAATCATCGGCTACTTTAAGGAGTCGGTGTCTTTCCAATATGCACATGTGGTAAACAAAAATAATAATAAAGACCGAAATTTGTCGCCCGCTTTGGTCTAGTTGATCAGGTGGGTACGGGTTCGATTCCCGGTAAGGTCAATGTCAAATTGGATTTTTTCAATTTTGATTTGAGATCTAAGACCCGGGTGTTTGTGAAGTCAATTCTCCTTGAGTTAATCTCATGTAACTTTCAAAAATTCTCATCGAGTATATCTCGTATGATCTTTCAACTTCAAAATATTTGACGCATTGGCGTAAGCTGTAATGTCAAATATTTTTTTAAAATTTTAAAATTCAAAAAAAAAAATTAAAAAAATAAAGACGAGCAAAAAGGTATTCGAAGTGTTATACAATTGAACACTAGCTGAATATGCGTTACATTTATTTTAAACAAGTATTTAAAAATGTGACAATGTTAGGCATACAATCGTAAGGACCCGAATGCATGTTTGCGCATAGTGAAAATTGGTAGTTCTAATTTTATGCACTTATTGACTGTTTTTTAAGTAATCAAAAAACTTTTTTTTTTTGAAACATTGGTTAGTGTGGTACTAAAATTGGTTTGTTTGAAAATAAATCCGGTTTAAACCGGTTACCCGGTTTATTTATTTGAAAAAAAACCGAAAACCGGTTAGTTTAAATGTCCGGTTAATTGGAAGCCCTAAGTACAACCTTACTTATATAACAATTTTAATTAAACGTAGAAGCAAAATAAATGATAGATCAACAATACTTTTGCATATTTCATAAACTTGCTTGGCATATCATTTTGTTGTTGATACTAGTTTCCAGAAACATGATAATGTGACTAACGAAAAAATGCTTCTTGTTTGTGACGTCATGTTTAAAAGCGATTGTAAACTTAATGTTTTTGATAAAGTTTAAATGGTATATTTTATCATCTCAAGTTCGGTGCAAACACCATTAAAGTTAGTTAAGCAAAGTTTTATGTAGATACGAGTTCCCTTGTTGTCGTGGCTATCCGTAAGTGTCCGAACTGTCTCGCTTCTAATACTTTGCAAGTAATCTCTGCCCACGCTACATTTAGCAGACTTTTAAGTTGTAGCAAGTTTGAGTGTACCGTAGACGGAAACTAAAAGTTGCCACGTGGGGTGTTTAGGTCACCCCTGTTTTTGTGTTCAAGTAAAACAACAATTTAATTTTTAAATTACGATAAATCTAAGAAAAAATGTTTTTAGAATCTATGTGTTAAATTGAGTATTAAAGGACACATGCATTAGGGAGAAAATTGTAACACAACATGACCCTCAACATTGACGCACTGTTCTTCAACGTTGCACGCAACATAATATAACTTAAGTTGCATTTTAAGTTATTTCATATAAAAAATCCACAATGAATCAATATTCGCTGTGTTCAACCGGAGCTGGGGAGTGTAAAGGTGGAAACATACTGCCGACACCCGACGCCACGTAAGAGTGTTGGATGAGATCATAGCTACATATTTGCCATTGTATTGTACGTAACAGGAACGCACTGGCAACATCCAACGTGACGCGACGGCAGTGCGTTCCTGTTCCATACAATACAATGGCAAATATGAAGCTATGATCTCATCCAACACGCTTACGTGGCGTCGGGTGTCAGCAGTATGTTTCCAGCTTAAGGGCTTGATCATTTAAAATTTTCAATCGATAATCATTTCAACTGTAAGAATATCAAAAAAAAATATATTTCCAAGAGAAAGGTATAACAATTTGTGATTTGTGGTAAAATTCTTGAAATACTTTAAATGAAAAGTTAATCTTTACGACCGTGGTATTGTTTATTTTCAATGTTCTTATTTCAAGGTACAAATTAAAATTTATTTAAAGGTAACGCAATTTGAAAAGGTTCAACTAAAAATAACCCCATATAGTGGATAAAGTGTTGGGGGTAGTGCCCTTTGAAAACCACACAACTTAACTAAGAGACCGCTGGGATCCAAAATCGGTCAAAACCTCTTGTTGGGAAGTAGAGAACTGTTTTACGCTAGACCTCTTTCCTGTTACACCACGGTCGAAAGGTTAAATTATTTAACTATGAGGCATAATAGGCTGGTCGTAGACAATATGATAGCTCACATGCTTAGACGCAGAGCTTCATCTTCTTAATATGAATGAGCTTTTAATCCATTACTGGTTTATTTCATTGTTAACAACATAACATTTCAATTATTCAAAAAAAAAAACCAAAATCAATAAAGCATGATTTAACAACATGTATAGTCAGTATTCGTAAGAGGTTAATATAGATTGCTTTATAAATTTAATAAATTCATAGTTAATTTAGCAGATACTGAAAGGAATTATTATACCATAATAAAATACACATGCCTCGAAAAACAAATCTTATTCAATACCACATGGTATTGGCGGTCCGTAGAACAACTATAAACACAATAGTTAAAACAAAAATTACATCAATATAGGAAAATAAACTCTACTTTATATTAAAAATATAAATGTTTAAATAAAAAAATTAAAGCTTTTTCCCGAAATACTAGTGAATAAGTAAATTATTTTCATAATAAAAGGTATGTTTGTTGCTACACGTTTAACGATTTTCACCCGGCGTTATAAGTGCTGTAAAATCAGATTGGATCTTTTATCGCTAATATACCATTTCCTGTAATTTTCAACACAAAATTTTACTTTATTTCATACCTTAGTCATGTTGCCTACTAACTGAAAACAATTTTTTTCCTTTTTTTTACATACAAAGTTCAAGATTGCTTAACAAAGATATTTAAAAATATTAACCTTTTTTTATACTAGTAGTACTATTTGTAAACTAGTTTTGCTCATCACGAAAGTTAATAGTTGATTTATATAGTGCCTTTCCACCAGTTATAATACATAAAAAGCAAACACTTTAAAACTGACTTACATTTAAATGTATCAATAAAATAAGTTATATTATTTTTACTATCATAAAAGTTTCACAGCGAGGTAGGAAAACATTCTAACCCAACGATCTCTGATCTCCACAACTATGACGAGACACTGCCTGAGAATCGTTTTAGACCCAGAGCAGTCCTGCTCGACGACCCTCCATAGATCTTATGTCGTATAAAATTGTCAATTTTTGAACGAACTTAGCATCACGAAAATGACTCTCTTTGTTTAAAAACAATTTGTATACTGTATGTGTGTATGTATGTATCCGCATGTGTGTGTACATTTACGGATATAGTATGGAGGAAGCATATGGAATGTGATTTGCAAAATAATGCATATGGAGTTCCCGTGAACTTCTTATCTCTGTAGTGATCGCGCCCTTCCGTCTGCGAACGACGGTAAGGGGATGCAATTTACAATTTTTCAAAATCTTTATCGATGAAGGAGACTGGAAGAACCTTGACGCTGGCGCGTCCTGGTACTTGAAGCTCCATAAATTTGATATCCAAAAAAAAAAAAAAAACTATCATTAAAAATGTATTTTGTAAAGTGAAATTTCTCAAAAAATCTAAATAAGTGAGACATAAGATTTACTTTTAATGAAAATTAAATTATACTATATTTTATTTCTTTTATTTTTTAAATCCATTTTCGCTCCCCATGTAGAGCATATGGCCTACTAATGAAAGTATTTCGACAGAAGTTTTTCTACGAGATTTGTTACTCAGTTGCTCAGCCTCTCGTTATAGAAGAGAGAAGAAGGTATAGAAAGGATAAGGCAAGACAAGACTAGTAGTTGGCTAATCACTTTTGCTATACCTTGTTATATTACTAGAACAATATTATATTATATTGTTATACCTCGCTTAGGAGGAATAAGTCACCAGTTCCAAGAGCCGTTCGATTTATCAACTCATTGCCTAGAGAAGTGGACATTTTTAGTGACAGTATTTGTGAACTGTTGTTAAATTTTACTATTTTATTTCTTGATTTTGATGTATTATGTAGTTTTATTTTATATTTTGTTTCATTATATTTTTCAAGTACATGGCGAATTGGCGTCAGCTGTTATGTCATGTACTGTACTTTTAATTTTTAAACAATAAATAATTAAATAAATATTAGGATTAGAATAATAGGGGGAAGCAGAAACCAATTAATTGATTGAAAAAATGCTATTCGTACTGGGATTTAGTTGCTGCGTCACCAAAATCACTGTAACTCGGTAAATAATTAAAATGTTGATAACTCCTTTTGAGGACATACTCTCAAATGTCTAAACTTTAGAAAAATATAAAAAAAAGAATCGATTTTTTCAAACTTCTACACTAGAATACCCCTTTAAGTCACCCAACCGAGTGGAATGAAAGTTTACGAGCGTTTAATATTTGACTACAGAGCCGCCATATTACTTTTTAAAGTTATCATCAAAATATGAATAATTCTACTTTTTTTAAAGTATCACTTCAGGGAAACATAAAAGCTTGTTGAAAAAACCGAATTATCCAGGATGCGCGAATTTAAATTCCTAACAATTGCCGCCACCCTCCAGACCAGGAACGCAGAAGGTATTACAAGGTAAGGGCCTAGTTACATATATAACGCGAACTTTAGAATGTTTCCCCCAATAACGGAGGTAATTAACACTCCAGAGCAGAGGCAACTTTACCTGCTTATAATTAAATATCACACGGTGGGGGGGTATTAATTAACTTTCCCAACTCCTGCTGCAAAATATGGGCCAAATACATGATACTAATATTGAACCAGGATGCAACGACACAATAAATTTTACGATTAAGTATTCTAATTGGCAAGTTGTAATTACGTTAATTATGACGAACATTCGGCTTAATTAAATATTGTTTACTGTTTATATTATTAAATTAAAAAATTTGCAACAATCTGTATTTAACCTTTAAACACCCAGCGGTCCAGTACAGGACCAGTGGTTATGGTACATTTCGCTATCGGATTGCACGATAATGACAATAGTATTCAAAATATGAATATAAGCTTACATAAATGATGACTTTGAGATACCGATCCATAATTTTATTTTCAGTTTCGATGTATATTTTCAATATTTTTGTCATATTGAGTAATATAAACATCTGCGTTACAAGGTCGACTCTTGGAATAAGTGTTGTGTTAGGCGGACCGTAATAAATCAGCTTTATCCACACCATACAACATATTTCAATGGGGATACAGATTTTTTCTATACCTAGAAAATTCTCTATTCTTTTGTAATTTTATGGTTTAAATTGTTAAGGTTTTGTCTAATTTTAATCGTTTTAATTTATTATATACAATTATATACACAAAATCTCGCTTTTTTGGTTTCTGCGATCTATTGGAAAGAGCAAACAAAGTTTCGACTTAATTTATTATTGTATTTTGCCTATAATGGCATTCACAGCTCAAAATATGTTTATTGACGATTTCTCAAATGTTGCCTTAGTGTAGAATCAAATATTTAACTGCGTTGAAATTAAAATAAAGTCCTCATTTAGTATTTCACTACATCAAAAACCTATTGCTTAGTAAGGACATAACCTTTTATTAAATATTTATGTAAAAAATAAGAAAAAATATTTTTACAGCCATTTTGGCATACCCATATCTGTCTAATCGATACAAACACACCACTCTTGTAGCATTTGGGTGTATGCTCATTTGAATTTTATATGGGCCTAAATTTTATCTGCATGCAGAATCAATTCAGTTTGAAAACTAATTTTACAGTTTAAATACGAAAGTTTTTATCGCATTTGAGAGACATTTTGAATACGTCATAAATATAACTTTATTCGAAGGGGTATTTTTACCCCAAAAATACTTAAAATTTACCAAGGAATTGGAATTTCGGCTTTGCAGTAAAAAGCTTATTTATTTTTATTGGGATAAACGTAAAAATATTTTATACGTAATAAATATTAATATACTATTTATATTTACGTAAAAAATGTGATATAATATATTAAATGTTAGTCAAATTCACTCACATCGACATTTTTTATTCTTACCGTTCGTTACTGTTGGACGTAAAACGATACAGATTCATATGTATTATAATGTTATCATTTATAATATTATGTATAAAAATATTAATAATTTTCTATTAAAACCTTTGCAATAAAAAAAATTACATGTACAATTGCCGACGCGGTCACGGGTTAAAATCCCAGTTCAGCTTAATAGATTGATCTTTCATCATAATTATGGATTTCTTTCCAAATGCATGGATGTATGTAATGTATTGAATTCTCTCCCACTCATCTTATCCTAAAACGGTCGTAGTGACAACAATTAGCTTACCACTTGTCCGATGTTAGTCCTATCCTTCTAGCCTTACTTTTCCTGAAAAAAATATATTTAGATACCTTTATTAAGAAGCCGTATTCTCCACAAAGAGAATGGACGTGGATTAATGAAAATAACAAATATTTATTATTATTTAAGGAATATAATATTTTTATACTGACAATAATGGTGTTTCATTTGAATAGGTAAGGTCATTTTGAATTCAACAAAGTAAAATTGTTTTCTTTCAGCTTTTAAAGCATTGCATATCAAATCTATTTTTCATTGGCTGCATTAAATCAAAGTTTGTTTATAATAATATTTCAATTAAACAGAGGGTACTCATAGTGCTCAAATTATTCACATTCAATAGACTCTTGCGTTATTTTATTTAATTAAAAACAAGTTATCAATACATGTACCTTGCTTGTTTTAAAAACACACTTGAAGTACATGTGTGAATAAATAAATACATATTTTTCATTGCATTCGGCTTAAACTATTGTTAGATTTGTTATTTTAAGAGTAAAAAATTATTGTCTGGTAACGATAATAGTACGAGACTTAACTACTAAATATAACTAACAAACTTTCTTGTTTCGGGGAAATAGTATTAAATAAATATGTAAAAATTATTAGTTTATTATATACAACTATTGTTTTATACCCTGTACAAAGATTTATGAAAACCATTCCATTATCCCTAGCAAAACAAGCAAGATTTTTTAACATTTTTCAGGATGAGGAAATCAACTGAGTAAGCTCCGATAAAAAGTAGTATTCGTCGAAACTCACTCACTGCCACGTGGAATGTTTTAACATCCAAAGCAATATTGTTAAAACTGGTAAAACTCTCCCCAGTGGCATCCATTTTGGCAGGTTGGTTATTTCATATTAGATAGTTGTGTAAATAAATTTCTAATTGTATTAATTTAATTTATCATACAAAAATGTTTTATAATAATACTGGATTCGGAGGTAAATTCACTTTTTACATACGATTGGATTTAATAGCGGAGTAGTCATAACACCTCCAAGCATAAGTTACTATGCATTTTATAATGAATACCATTATTTTTAGTGTCTTACTCTTTCCTTGCACCAAGAAGAAAGGAACAAAACGAGCTTTTATTTTGTTATTTTTGAGATTAGAAGAATTATAATCAATGATTACTTTTACGGTAAAAAGTCTGAAATGATTCTCGAAGAGACACTCAGTGAAATAATAGCAAATTTAATTTAATAATAAAAACATATCGACCGTGGAAAGGAAAAAGGATGTAATCCACACATAGAAAATTTTACAGGAGGCACAAAAAACGTGTTTTGATGATTTTGAACCATTTGCAAATTATGAAATATACACAACCTTGAAATGCATGGAGACTTCTAAACTGGTGTTTAGTTGACTTAATCTATTATTAATTAAAGAAAACTTTCTAGTAAAAACCTTTGTTCTTGGTTTCAATTTTCACAAGCTCATTTTTTTTCAAACTTAAAAGTTTAATTTAGATACTTATTCGACATTTGCAGCTTACATCCTTTTGAAAGAACGTGTATCAAGATTGACACATTGTGATTATCGAAAAAAACTGTTTTTAAAAAACTGTGGGTTACGTCCTTTTTCCCTTCCACAGTCGATATGTATTTGCTTTATGTTGTTAGTGAATGAAAACAGTAAAATAAAAAAAATCCTTCTCATCGAAAGTCGTATGCCATCATGAAAATCATTAGAATTTTGATAGTATATTTTTTAAAGACATTACTTGAAAATTAAGAAAAAGCACAAGTGCTATCGGCAAAATGGTATACAATATAACCACAATGAATGAGCGATAACATTGTTTTGAAAGATGGCATTGAGAGATGAACAACTTTCCCATCTGTTGAGTATTTGAACAGAGAAAAAAATATCAAGAAACCATACGCATCTTAAACATACTTAAAACAAAAAAGATTACGTTTACCATACGTCAGTGGTGGAAGACGTAAATTTGGGGTCTCGCTGTATAACAAAATACGGTAATTTTAATACTTAAAGTGAGAATTTGATCCATCGTTAAATTTAAGGGGAAATATTATGAAATGAAATCCTTTTCCTTACAAATACTTATTCATTTTGATCGGATTATGTCAGATTATTTCATAAGAGAAATTACTTCTACTCGCTAATGAGCAAATGTTTTTGTTTCCCTTTGATGCAAATTTAATATCTAATTTTCACATATATTCTATGTATCAGTATTATTTTCATCAGTTTGTTACTTATTTAATGCAATTTATCAACCATAATTATACTATGCATGATAATTAAATTAAAAAATCAGCACGATCTAGTAGATAAAAATCATCGAATGTTTTCTACCATTATAATTTTCAATCATTTTTTTTTACACGGAAACCTTTTTAAAATAAACCTATATCTTCAATAAAAATAATAAAAGATGTTTAGTACCTTTTCCACTTAAAATTTTATTTGATCAGGACCGGTTTCGCTCCTCACGAGCATTATCAACTGATAAGGAAAATAAATTAAACAGTGCTATTTATACAAGTTAAATTGAAATAAAAGGTGTAAGCAATTACTAACAATTAGAAGGATTTACAAATTATATTATAATTACACAAAGTTAAAATTAAAATGCTTAACACCTATAACATATCTTCAATGTAGAACATTTATTTGATTTTTTTTCACAAAAATTAAGTATGCGTTGTTTTAAATACAAATTAATTTCAATAAATTTGGATATTTTGCTAGACTTTGCAAGCATAAAAAAGTGAACAATTTTGTATAAATTATTCTTAACACGATTTAAAATTCTTCGCCAGATGATAACGAAACATAACATAGAAATATTAATTGAATATTCAGAATCACTGCAACTAACAAAAGGATTTTTTGTACAGAAAAAGGGAAAATTTTGGAATAAAAACCCCAAAGTGTGACATTTTTTTTTGCCAAAACAATAACCATATCATCTTTCAAATACACATATTTTTTTAAAATTTCGACAACTAAGTATTTTTATGATTCCTTACTTTTAAATATCATTAAAATGTTATTTGCTTGAAATTAACGAATGCTTTCGAAAAAATGTCCGAAAATAATTGAATAGTTAAAAAAGCTTAAATCTCTTCTTTAATTTTGGCCAAACTTTTTTTCTTCAATTTTTAATTGAGTCGGAAGGAACGTTCAAACTTTTCAATCTCTTTTTAACTGTATTAGCTGGGGAAATTAATAATGAAAAATTTATTTATTCCTGGCAGTTCTATACTCACCAGATAAAAAAATGTATTTAAAGCACGTAGCATAGAATGTTGAACTTTTTTGTTTTTAAATGCACTGAAAAAGTATAACGGATTTTTGATCTTATGAATAATAAAATATGACAACATTGTTTTATTTTCGATACATTTGCGCTATAAATGTGATGATATCAAGGTGTTATAATTTCATTTATTTGTAATAAAACATGTAAAATAAAAACACAATATTCTTTTGTACTTCATTCCACTTTATTTAATAGGTCAGGACAGGTTTCGCTCATTGCGAGCATTGTCAACTAATGAATGAGTGAAACCGGCCCTGACCTATTAAATAAAGTGTAATTAAGTACAAAGGAATATTGTGTTTTTATTAATATAATGCCTCTCCACCAAGTATTGAAAGTGTACACCCTAAAAAGATCCTTTATAATTTATTTTACAAGTAGCATGTTATAGAGGAAACTTTTCTCAATCAAATAAATTTACTATATGAAGTGTGAGACCGTTTTTAATGATCAGACGCAAACTACATGAAATACTAAAACAAAAAAATGTGAACTATAACAACAATAAAAATAACCACAAATAGTACATTTATGTTATACTAACCGCAAATCATGTTTAGTTTTAAAGACCCCCTTGAAAAATGTATCGATCTTAATAAATTTAAGAATAGCACAGCAGATCACACCAAGCACAATAAACATTTTTTTTTATTATAAAACTATTGATACATAACACAATAATAATTTTAAATTATCATATTTGTCCTATAACACACATCGGTATGTCAGAATGTCATTTATATAGTGTTATACTTGGTCTTAAATCAGGCATAAATACAACATGCAATACATGTTTAAAAAAAGATTTTCCCAAAGGAAGATAGAAGGTAGTAGAAGCAAATTTGTTTGGCTAGCAAACCCGACGCATTTGCAATCTAAAACCATTGATTCAGGATAGAGAGACGTACTGCAATTTGATAAGGAAACAGTTACAACGCTGCAAAAGAAGGCAACACGAGAAATAAAAAAAGCGTTGGAAAACTTTAACCAAGTAAGTCATTCGAGACGACACAAAAGTTCTTAAACGTTGAATAACCGGAACTTTTAATTCAAATTAGCTTAGGCGAGCTTTAAAAAAGCGACGTCGAAAAATAAAGCTTTATTTTCAAAATATAATGTTATTATTTTAACAATTATTCACAACTTCCTCTGGTTATAAACGCTGAAGATTATTCGTAAATTTTGCAATTTTATGTCTGACGATGTTTTTTAAAGAAGCACGTTTCACATTTTGTAACAAAAGTGGAGTATTTTTTAAAAAAAATATACATGGATTGAAAATTTAAAAAAAATGCCTACGTTGTTTCACGTTTAAGGTGATCAGTGTCAATTCTTGTTGGAATCATATTTTTAAAAAAAATGTTTTTTACTAAATAACACATTATCTATAATGACCAAAATCTATCTCGTTCATCGCAATTATTATTAACTGATGAATATAAAACGATACGGGGTAATTTATACAAAATTAAATGGGACAAAAGATGGGTTAAAAACATATTAAATATCACTTTTAGGGTGTTCACTGTCAATACTTAGTGAATGGTAATATATTAGGAAAAGCAAAATATTCCTTTGTACTTATTTCTACTTTTATATACCAATATCAGGACTGGTTTCGCTCATGAAAAGCATTATAGACTGTTCAGTGTTTTTCTTTACATATCGAATGTGGAAAGGAAAAAGGACGCAACCCTCAGTTTTTCCAATACAGTTTTTTCGATAACCACAAAGTATACAACTCGACACACTCAAAGAATGGAAGCTGAAAATGCCGAATTAGTATCTAAATTAAGCTTTTAAGTTAGAAAAAAAGAAAGGCTTGTGTAAATCGCAACCAAACTATACATTAATGTGTTTAACTTCACTTTAAATCTGACCTGATAATTAAGTAAACTAAAACTAGAAAGCCAAGTGTCCCCGTTAAAATTACTTACCAAAGTACAACAGCAGTGTCAACATGTTGACATTAATATATTTTATTACGTTGACACTAAAATTACCGTTATTTATGTTGATATGATTGGGTATTTATTACGTTATTTAAAGTATTGTTTTAACAAACCCAACTCCAAACCCATTTTCATATGCGGAATTGTACACCGTCACGCGACTTCAGAATTAAGCCTTATCTTAATTTCGCTTTGTGTACTGGGGTAGGGAAATGACTGGGGTGACCATGATTTTTTTTATTATAAAGTTCAGAGTTTTATTTTTTTATCATTATTTTACACTGGGTATCCACTCAGCCGCCTGTGTGGTCGAGTGGTCAACGTCGTTGGCTTTGGCTATGAAGTTTACGTGTTCGAATCCCAGCACGGAGAGTTTTATAAATTGATTTTTCAATCGATTTATGAATTTATGATCGAAGGCATGGATATATGTGATGTCTTGAATTCTTCTCTCCCACCCATCCTATTCCATGAAAGAGACGTATTGAGAGCGATTAGCTAACCAAAAGTCCTGTCCTAGTCCTATAATTCTATTCCTACTCTCTTTGAAAAAAAAGAGATTGAGCAACTGAGTAACAAGCAGTTTTCGTAGAAACACTTATGTTGAGATAAACTCCATTAGGAGTTCATATGCTCCACAATGAGAGCTGACATGGTAAAAAAAAATCCACGAAAAAGAAAACATCCATAATCATTAGCATACAATATGACATAATATTATTTTTGTCATGTCCTTTTATAATTATTTCTTGTTGTCATTTAAGAAATATTTGAACGGTACGTGGTCATTATAAAAAGAGAACTGTATTGCAATCGTCTCGGATGATTTCAACGTTTTAAGATGTTTATCAATAATAATAATAAAAATACACAAATAAATTAAACAATAATCAGAGCCATAGTAATACTCTACTTTGTCGGCTTCGTTACGTAGTGCTCAACATTGTTGGCTTCTGTCACAAATCTCACGGGTTCATGTTCCTGTACGAACAGCATTTTTGCAATCGATTTCTGCTGTAAGAGATGGGTGTGAAGCACTTTCCTGTCCTGCTCTAGTTTCCTATTCAACAAGCAGTTCATAAAATATTTTGAAATACTTCCATTAGGAGCCCCTACGGGCCACATTAAGAGCGAACATCGATAAGCGCATTTTTTATGGAGATAAAGTAAAATTTCTCATACAACAAAATCTGTTGAGATAACCTAGATTTAGATTATATAGGGTCCACTTAGGGAGCTGGCATAGTTAGAAAATCTTACCTTTATATTAAAAGAAACTCAAGTTTAGATATTTTTATTGTATTGATAAATAAAAAAAAATACTTCAAGATAACGTTAATACAACCAGCAAAGATTTAGAAAAAAATATATATTGTACATATACCAACATTGTGATTATATAATATGATACAATACAGGGACGTTATATATTATATAAACGTGGACCCTTATTATGGCCAGCCCTTACTTGTGAGGTAGATAAAAGACCCTTCCTTTTTACAGTGTCGCATTTACACAGCCTTTTTCAGGACCCAATGTTTTTATTAAAAATGTTTATTTTTTTAACAATACTCCAACTGTTCTAATTATGCAATATAATCATGTGTATTTTTTACAAGCTGTGTTTTATAATTCGATTGTATATAAATTATTGTTTGATTTTAGATTAAACGTTGAAAAATTTTAACAATAATTAAACAATAAAATACCATAGAATATAGAAAACTAATTTTCTATCATCTTAAAAGAAATGCAATAATTTGGCTGTGTAAATAAATTTTCAGGAAAGACTATTAATTTACATCAAATAAGACAATTTTTGTCAGTATTAATTAATTGAGAAACAGTTCTAATGCAACGTTGTAAAACACAACGTATGTGTTCTAAATAAAACTACAATAAATGTATAAACATTTTTTTTGCGTTTTATGAAATAAAAACGTAATCATAATTTTAAAGTATTTTTTACACAAACTTTTTTTGATGCTTTTCAGTAAATATTGAAATAGGTTGGACTATTTTTTTCCTCTAAAAATGACTATAAAAATAGGGTTTAAGATTTCTCGGCGATAGCTTTGGTATTTTGACCCTAAATAAGTACAAATGGAGGTGTGATAACATTTTGTGTCGTCTTATTATTTATAAGGAAAATTCAGGGGTTGAAATTTGTGATGTTTGGGCAAATGTGTTTGTGTAAGACTTTTATATGGGCGTTAAAACTGTTATGTAATTTTTTTTTGAGAATTAAATTTAACAAAAGTAAAAGATATTATATCAAATAAACATTAGCAATACAACGAGTAATATTCATTTAACATCCACGTTAATACACTCATTTTTTTGATCTCTCTGTCACGATTCCTAAATCGTGTATCACACGTAAGCACATTATTGTGTAGTGCGTTACAAACAACAGACATAAATCAAGACTACGAAAATTGTTTGTTACTCAGTCACTCAACCTCTCTTTTCCAAAGAGAGTAGTGGGGGTAGAAGGAAAAGGCCAGAATAGGTCTAGTGATTAACTAATCGCTCTCACTACGCCCAGTTATTGAAGGATCGGAAGGGTGGGAGAGAATATTTAGACATCATAAACATCCATGCCTACGAACAGAAATCGATCGAAAAAATGCTGTCCGAACTGGGACTCGAACCCGTGAGGTCCGGCATGGAAGGCTACAAAGCTAACCGCTGAGCCACAAGACCCGAACTAGCAATGTATTTTTGTTATTATTATCCTATATTGCAATTATTGAAAGATTAGTTAAAATGAGATGAATTTTGTTTTCCACCGATTGAGATATAATTGACAATTTCATAGTAAATATCCAATAAAATAATTGTGCACTTATCTATTTTTTGTCATTTTTTTTACTAACAAACTTATTGTAGGACGGTGACGAAATATTCTTTTTAAGCGAAAATTTTTATTGATCTATAGTTATTGTTTCATTATACAGTACAAAAAAACCTTCCTTTCAACTTCCTGTAGCAAGCAACAGTTCCAATAAATTCGAGTACGTAATGGTAACACTGTAAATGTCTCATTTCATACTTAACTTTAACAGTACAATTGCACCTGACATTTATTGATCATTACCGCGAGAAGGGAAAAACCCGAAGAATACCATTAACAACCTAAACACCATCAGAAATTCTTTATGGTGCAACTTATTTTCAGTCATAATGAACAAATTGCACTTTCAACTTGACACTTTCAAGCCAAGCCCCGGAGTATTATATATATTTTTTATTCTTTTGTTAAGCAATGTAATTGTTTTTAAGTGTACATCTACGTGCTAGATAATTCACGCAAAAAAAATGTTAACTTAAATCATAATATACGCTAAATAAAAAATTGTTAGATAAGTTAAAAAATAAATATCTACGTAAATTTAAGATTTGGCTCTTAAATTATAAAAAAATCAAAAAATAAAATATACATTCAGTTGATAACGCTCGGTATGAGCAAAAAAAGTTCTGATAATTTTAATTAAAAGTGGAATTAGTGCAAATGTATTGTACAAATATGTGCAAGTTTTTGGTACAGTAGTCTCCGAAGCATTATTATCGTAGAAAGAAAATCGAATATACAATAAAATGGAAAATAGCTTGGTTTTAATATATTGTTTTACCTTATAAATGAAATAATTTTTGTAATAAGCTTTCATTGAAATTATCATTGAAACTCCAGTTGGCTTTTTATTCAATAATAAATTTAACAATTCTATAATTCCAAAGCGAGGTGGAATAATAAAACTGTTTATTATATTTGAAGAATGTTTAGACGTGAAGAAAATTCTTAAGCCTCACGCAATGCAATTAATATTAAAATGTTATACGAAAGTATAATTTCATTTATATTTGGTTCTGTAAGTAAATACCCTTTGAAACAATTTGTTGGGATTAGCCAATTGAGCAAGTTTATGAATGAGTATGCGAACGAAATAATTTATTTTAACATTATTAAGAACACACAACGGTCCGAAAATAATTTATTTACATGCCCGAAAGGGTTAAAACAGGGAAAATATTAATGGAAGTTATGTCGGCGTGTTTTGAAGGGTTATTTCTTTATACGAGGTCTTTGTTCTCTATGTGTTTTATTAGCTAAATAACCAGAGCTGAATTACTTTGAAGAAATCTTTATGTTATCGTAAAACTTTTAATTTGATACAAAGGAAATTTTGTAAAATTATGATGATTGTTATTTTTTAAACTTTATTACTTTATTCCACTTAATTTAAAAGATCAGAAACGGTTTTGCTCATTGCGAGCATTGGAAATATAATTTAACAATGGTATTTATACAAAAATAAATTTAATAGAAAAGGTGTGCAACACAATAATTGACATTGTTGGCTGTCGATTACACACCAACTACTTGGAAGCGGGGGAAAGAACAGGAAACTATCATTAAGCCTATTCACTTTATTAATGTAGCATTTTATCACTTTGTCAAAAATTTCCCATTTTTTTTATATTAAAAAAAAAATTGACATTACAGCTTACGCCAATACGTCAAATATTTTTGAAGTTGAAAGACCATACGAGATATACTCGATGAGATCTTTTGAAAGTCACATGAGATTAACTCAAGGAGAATTGACTTCACAAACACCCATGTCTTAGATCTAAAATTAAAATTGAAAAAAATCCAATTTTGATATTAACCTTACCGGGAATCGAACCCAGACCCACCTGATTGGTAGAACAAGCTCTAACTAACTAGACCACAGCGGGCGACAAATTTTATTATGTTTGTAATTAATTTCAGTCACCACTTGAAATTTATTAACCTTGGATGCCTTTTTAATTAAATGTTAGATGTGTTTAATTTTGTGTTATTTAAGAATCACTTAAAATGTAATTGTTAATTTCTTTTCAATATCAATTGTTGCGTACACCTTTTCATTTAAATTTATTTTCGTATATTTAGCATTGTTAAATTATATTTCTTATCAGTTGACAATTCTCGCAATGAGAGAAACCGGTCCTGAACCATTAAATAAAATATAATAAATTACAAAGAGTATTGTGTTTTTATTAATATAATGCTTTTCCACTAAGAATTGACAGTGAACATCCTAAAAGTGAAGAAGTTCATAGTACATGGTAAATCAAATTAAAGGTATCACATCATGCTTAGATCAATATGAGGTGAATATTTGTAAGACATGTATCATAAATATATTTATTCGAAAGAGGGAAGTGTTTTCTGTGTCCATTTATTTTAACGACAAAAATCAACCGTGGAACTTTATCTCGTGTGTTAGTTGATCATGTATTTTTTAATTGAATGGTATTTCTCTCTCGTAATAAAATTTCTACTCAACTTTCACACGTCTAACTATGTCAGTTATTATACGACCATGCTTATGTGTAATATTTAAACCGTATTGTGTTGTGGCTTACGACGTTTTGTTTTAATTATGAATTTAATTAACATTAATTTTACCTCCAACTACCAATACTAGCTAATTTAATATAATGAAGAACGTTTAAGAATTTATTATTTTTAGTTTATGTATAAGAAAAACTTAAGATTTTGACTGAAGGTGCTTGGTGGAATTTCAATATTAAATTTTAATCGTTCAAATTATGTACATTCACACAAATTTTGTCACTAACGACCCGTGATTTGGCTTTCGCCAAGTTCACGGATGAACTTGAATTGACGCTTAGGAAATGAATGTATCGTGTTTATATAAAAAATAAATGTATCATTAAGTTTAAAGCCATTTCTGGCAAAAAGGATTAACCCATGGGAATGCCTACAGATTTTAATGGTGTGTAGTTTTATGAATTATATTTATTTTTGTTTGTTGGAAAAGGTTTTATTATTTTATTTACGTACATATAGGGTATTAAGTGGGGTATTTGGCATATTTAAATGCTTATACAAAATCGGAAGGCTGTTTAATTGTGCTAGGTGATTCTAAAATAACACAAAATTAATAATATATAATGTAATTGGAAATTTCTTTTCAATGCCAATAGTTGTTTACAACTTTTCATTTTTGTATAAATAGCATTGTTAAATTATATATCTTATCAGTTAACAATTCCCGCAATGAACGGAACCGGTCCTGACCTATTAAATAAAATGAAATGATATTAGTAAAAACACAATATTCCTTTGTACTTCATTCCACTTTATTTAACATGTCAGGACCGGTTTCGCTCATTACGAGCATCGTCAACTGATAAGAAATGTAATTTAACAATGCTATTTATACAAAAATGAACAGTTATAAACAAAAATTGGCATTAAAAAGAAATTACCAATTACATTAAAAGTGATTCTAAAATAGCACAAAATTAAAATGTTTAACACATCTAACATATAATTAAAAAGTCATCTCAGATTAATAAATTTAGAATGGGGATTGAAAGTAATTACAAACATAATTAAAATTTGGGATTTTTTTGACAAAGTGATACAATGAAAATAATGACATTAATAGAGTGGATCACTAGGAAAATAATAATAATCGCTAGGAAAATTGATAGAAATAAATTTAATGTAACCTTTTATAACACACTCAACTTGAGTCGTGTTTTAGTTAATTCCAAAGATAAGTTAAACTTTTTGAACCAAAGCGGTATATATTTACTCAACTGCGATTCCTGTAACGCCAAATATATTGGTCAAACAGGTAGATCGTTTAATATTAGAATATTATAAATAATAAACATAATTAAAATTTGGGAATTTTTTGACAAAGTGATACAATGAAAATAATGACATTAATAATGACTGAATTAATAATGAATAAATAAAGTGGAATGAAGTACAAAGGAATATTGTGTTTTTACTAATATAATGCCTTTCCACCAAGTATTGACAGTGAACACCCTAAAAGTGAAAAATGAAATGAAGTACAAAGGAATATTGTGCTTTTATTAATTGTATTTTCTAGATAAATGATTCTACGCCAATACTTAGTATGTTATATGTCCTTTGACAATTAAACTACTTTTCCTAACCCTTTTTTACAACGACCAAATACATTTCAAAAAAGTCTCACCCGAAAATAAGTGCCATTTGATAGATTGCGTATTTTTGACGTCGCTTCATCATTGCGGGTTAAGAAACTGTAATTTTAATTCAATTAACCATTTAACACGTTATACGTTCCTCATATAAAGCTTTAATTCCTACAAAATTAGCATAACCGCGACAAATGCTAACGTGAAGAGAAGGTGGGGGACAAATAGAATCAGGTATGTATAAGGAGACCCGTACACCTACTTGTGAAATTTTGTGAATACTCTTAACCCGTGTTTTACCTTTAAGACATATTTTCCTTGCGTCTTATTCTCGCATAATGCTAACAAGTGCGTAGATGTAATCGTGACTTTTTGGTGATTCGACGAGAGTTTACATTCAAAATTTTACTGGATCCAGTAGCAATGCAAATAAGCTAAGTATAATTTTGAACTTTTGAATATTTTTTAATCATCTTAGACACTTTTTTTCAAAATTATTACGCATATATCGACGATGGAAAGGAAAAAGGACGTAGCCCATAGTTTTTTTTCGATAATTTCAATGTATTAAACATGATACACGTTCTATCAAATGGACGTAAGCTGCAAATGCCAAATTACTATCTAAATTTAGCTTTTAAGTTTGAAAAAAGATGAGCTTGTAAAAATTGACACAAAGGAAAAAGGCTGAAAAAAGGTTTTTCCTAGACAATATCTTTAAATAATATTAGATTTTGTCAATTAAACACCAGTTTAGAAGTCTCTGTCCACATCCAGGTTGTGTATATTTCATAGTTTATGTACGGCCCAAGGTAGTGATCGAAGACTGGGTGTTTGTGATGTCAACTTCCTCTTCTCCCATCCTTCTGATCCCTTAATAGCTGGGTGTAACGATAGTGATTAGTCAACCATCAGTCCTGTTCTAGCCTTATCCTTCTTTACCTACTACTCACTTTGAAAAAAGTGAGGTTGAGCGACTAAGTAACAAACAGTTCTCTTAGAAAAAACATATTTTAAGATACCTCCATTAGGAGGTTATATGCTCCACATTAAGATCGGACATGGTTAAAAAAATAACGCTTAAAAGTAGCCATTATAAATAATTTAAGCAGGTTACGAAAAAGAATCTTGGGATATATAACAACCTTTTTTATTTTTATTCAGAGGTAGAAAACCAAATCACGTTATGCAATTCATCAATGCTAAATCAATTTATAAGCTAATAAAGTTTGCACTAGGGTATCCAATTCCGTTCGATTTTCTGATCCCGAAATCCCAGGACCAACATGGTCGCGATCCCGGGATTTCGGGATTGAGAAATTTGGAGCAAATCCCGAAAATTGATAGGATTTTGGAATTCGAAGAACTAAAAAAAAAACAAGTTTCGGAGATAATTAGGGGAAAAATATAGCGAATTGAGGATTTCAAATTCCTTGGTGGGCCTCAGTGCCCAATCCCGGGACTAAAAAAGGCTCTGGGATTAGATACCCTTGTTTGAACCTCAAACCTCTCACCAGCATTCAGAACAAAACTATAACCTAATTTTTGATAAACAACCGTATGCAAATTAATCTGAGGATGCTTAACAAAGATGTTACTATTTTTTTAAATGGATAATAAAATAAAACTTTGTTTAAAGGAATGGTTCAAGTAACTTTATATATATAAATGAAAATACCCGGAATATTTTTATTCCGTGTTATGCCTTGCGTAATGTTAACAAGTGCTAAGATATAATCGAGAGTGTTGGTACCTTAAAGTTTTACCTAGATGGTAAGCCACATGAAATATGATAGTCTTATCTCGTAACCTTATCTTTCAGAGAGCTTTGCAAGGATTCTAAAAGTTTTCTTTTTTTTAATTCTTCAAAAGAACATTCAAGGTGTTCAACTAAAAAAACACACGCGTAAAATGATACCGCAGTCATATGGTCATAATTTTTATAACAATGAGATTTATTTCAAATGATATGAAAATTTGCTTTTAATATAGACAGAGGTTACTATTTGTGTCAATTTTAGTGAATTTTATTATTCAAATTGTACCAAACACATACAATATACAATCACGTCCTTAATTGATGCATTGGTGGATTGCATATTTTTATTTTAGGGAGATAATACTGTTGTAGAGTGTATTGACTAAGCTCACTTTACCTTTACGACACTTTAAGACATGTACATATAATAGTAAAATATACATAAGTCATTTTTTTCCAGAACTACCACATGGCTTACTTTACCTCTCAGGAGATTATATAATATAAACTAAAAGTTTTTTTTTGATAGATTTTACGGATGTTTATTTTTAATGTAAAATTAAATTTGATAACTTTGTTAGTCCACTTACAGTTACGGAAGTTTTTGTTTCGGCTAAGATACAAACAAATGATAATAATAGTAACTGAAGTAAAATCGTTAATTTTGAAGACACATCTTCGAAGGACAGAACCCGACTTGTATTTTGTTATTTATAACATACTATCAAGTACCTGGCATGCGTTGCAATGCCACCCAAAGAAAGAAATTGCTTGTGTTTTAATTCTGTTTATTGAAGTGCTTTATGACACACATATTCACAATTAACGCATTGGCAGCCCACCGCTGATTTATAAACCTTTTCTGAAGTCCACACAACAACTCACGAAAATTTCATCGCAATCGGATGAGCGGTATAGAATCGCATAAGGGACAAACAAAAAAAACATTCATTATTATATATATAGAAGAATTAAAATCAATTTTCAGTTTATTTGTAAACGTCGCGATTGTCTGATGATGATTCTCAAAGAAGCTTACCACGAAACATAAATAGTATGTTATTAAATTTAATTTTATATAAAACAGTTACTAGCCCGTCTATTTTCCGACAAGAATATAGACATAGACTAATATCAACATGGTTTTTTGATTATTATCTTTGCATGAATTTATTATCCTGAAGTGTAATTGATAAAAATAATCATGAAAATGCTAACTGTAACATTGTAGCCGTATTTTATTTGATAGTCGTCTATATTTTGTCATGAAAGCACGATACGATAAAGTTATTTAATAGACCGTTACGAGTTACATGCTCGACATAAATTTCTCGAGTACCTTCGCACTATTTAATCTCAACTGACATTTCCCATAAATGTTCCATAAGACGCCATAATTTTAAAGTGATTAACAGTCATCAAAGGGGGCATCAACCGTTCGTTGACTTCGCAAAGTGAACCCTCCAGAGGGTCATAAAATACCCCAAACATCTTGCCTAGATTGTGTCACTCAAAAACCAGATTACTCTGAAATTATATCAAACTTTATAACATATTATATTTAGTGGAGTTCGTAAACTATATTATTATTGCTATTGTGACACACATGGAAGATTAACTACTGTCCGAGGGGTCGTAATTGGCGCCATTTCGACCACAGGAGAAAATATAAACGATACTGTTTCCGTCACAACTGTGTGAAATATAAATTATGATAACATATAACAAGTGTTGGCATTAAACGGTTTTTGATTTGAGGCTGATTTTCAAAATCAAACAATTTTCTTTTGGAAAATTGTTATTCCACAAGTTGTGTTCTTATTTTACTCAACATCATTTAGCATCATATACATATGAGCGTCTTAGATTCAAAACCTACTTAACCCCAAAAATCAAAATTGTTGGTAAAGTAAAAAAAACTGCTGTTGGCTTTTTGGATTTGAGTACGTTTTGAGATCACTTTTAGGGTGTGCACTGTCAATACTTGGTGGAAAGGCATCATATTAATAAAAACACAATATTCCTTTGCACTTCTTTCTACTTTATTTATTATGTCAGGACCGGTTTCGCTCATTACGAGCATCGTCAACTGATAAGAAATATGATTTACGTTTCCTCTTAACGGGTCTGGAACTTTGACCGCCTGATTACCAATTGACGTAAAAAAGCCCTGGACCAATACCACTCGGCTCCACGTCAAGTAAATAAGATTAATTACATTTCACTTTAATAAATAACAAAATTTAGTAAAGCAGGAAAGTTTGCGAAAATTTCACCAACCCTTAAAATCTTAAATCAAAAGAAATGAATATCAAAAATGTAAACTTTTCGTGTAATTAAATTCAATGAATTTATAATAAAGTACAGTCAGTTTTAGGAATATAAAAGTTTAAGATTTACCCAAAACTTTTACATTCCAAAAAAAAGATTATTCATACGATTTCGTCTTCATCTCTTTTATCTTTTTAATGTATTTTTTTTCGCCGAGTCAATGGAAAAGAAAAAGTTTTTCTTTGATTCTTGTTTATGTTTAACATGGTGTATTTTTATTCAAAGCTTGTTGTTGATTTAAAAAAAACTAGCCGTTTCTTTATAAACGTCACAAAAACACATTTGAAATATTTTAAATTGACGCACTGAACTGAATTTTTAAGTTTGATTTTTTTTAACAAATGTGCTTATATTTAAGCATAAAAATCATCAGAGCATTTACATTTTTAACTTAGAGATCAATTTTGTCTTTTTGAACTTACATAAACTGTTAAAATTGATTATTTTCGTGTTATAAAAAATATTAATAAAATAAAAATATGTATCTAGATTCAGACATTTTTTTTTTTTTTTTATAATTGCTCATTTATCCAGGCATGTTCTTAGTACATACTTGAGGAGTCGGTATTTTATAGATAGATATAATAAAAAATATATAACACTTGATACCAAATGAATATCATGCTTTGTAAGCCCTTTGGCTTAATAATATTGACCCATTAAAGATGAAGTGAGCCATGTGGTATTTTAGAAAAAAGTTAAGCTCGTTCTAATATTATACACGTCTTATAGTATCGTGAACATGAAGTAACCTCAGTTTATACACATTGCAATAGTGTTATCTCCGTAAAACAAAATGTCCAATCTACCGAAACACGAAATAAAGACGAAAAAAGTTTAACCATTTTACTATTTGGCTCACTTCACCTTTCAAGGACCCATATATTCTCACTATTCCAATTTTTTAACTGTGCCTAAATATCTTTTAGGCAACTTTAACTCGTCGCTATGAATCACTCTTCCCTTAAAAACGCATTATGATTTATGGTGGTCACCTTTAGCTGAGGAGTATTTGGTATATTTTTCTGATTTATTCCTTTATAAAATTCGCAATATTAGTACTCCACAAACAGCGTGTATATTCTTGTACTCAATTTTTGAGCTTTAAACTTTTTCAATATATTATATTATCTTAGATACCATTGAGAAGCAAACATTCAAAAAGCGATTGGTCACAATTTTTGAAAAATGTCGTTTAATATTAATTCTGATAGTCCATAACAAAATCTATAAATGAAAATGGCAACGAGTGCTCAAAATAAGTTTTTTGCAAAAAAAATAATTAATAAATCATAAAGTTGACACATTCAAGCAAACCGTGATTTCTCCCATGCTCAAATCATAATTTCCCAAGCTCTGTATTTGTGTGACAAATCACTTTTTGAATTTTTGCTCCTAACTTATTTTTAAACTATATCTGAACAGTACAGTAAAACCCCCATTTACACTAAAGTCGGGACAGTGTAATTCGGGGTAATGTAATTGGAAGGAATTCAGAGATAAGGGAGCGTACAAGACAGCGTCCCGTCACGTCAGTGGTTATGGAGAGACGTTGGAACTGGCTGGGTCACGTGCTGCGGATGCCTCCGGAAAGCCTCACTCCTGCCTGTCTCTTCTTTCGACCGGTGGGATTCCGGTGTCCCGGACGTCCGTCGGGTACTATCCATAGGATGTACTCGGTGGAACTGAGGGATGCTGGCATGTCATGGGAGGAAGCAAAGCAATTGGCGGGAGACAGGGAAATATGGAAGTGCCACGTGGCGGCCATATGCTCCACATAGGGAGCAAACATGGCCAAAGAAGAAGAAGAAGAAGTAATTGGGAGAGTGTATCTCATACAAAATTAGGGATTTGTTTTTTTCCACGAAAAGTGCAAAACTAAGATTTCCTTTAGTTTTGTAAAAAAAAAATATGGACGAAATATTTAGTTACTATGTGATAAAATGCAAAGCGCCAAAATCCATCACATAGACAGTCGCCCGATTATACGTGTATAGCTTGGCACGTGTTGAATACACAGACGCAAGCCAACATTTGACTGTATGCGCCGCACAGCGACCGTCTCGTATCAACGACAATGGAATGCGGCAGTGCAATTGGGGGATTTGCGGCGAACATTTCAAGCCAGCGCGTAATTCGGGGTACTGTAATTGAGGGTTCTACTGTACTCATAAAAAATAGCGGTGTGATAATATCAAAGATTTGGATAGTCAGTTGGGTTCAAAACTTGTGAGAGAGTCAGTTCGAAAAAAATATCCGAAACTCTAATTTTCAAAGTTGTACCTATTGATGAGGTTCATATGTTATTTTCTGTATAAACAAATAGTTATGCGTCGCGGAAGAGTACCTATACGTTTCTCAATAAATCTGAATAGCCTTGGTCCGTGATGTATGGGTGTTGGGAACAAACTTCGCCACTTACTCAACACGCACCCTTACCCCCAAAGCTGGACTACCTATATAAAATATATATAGCTTGTGCTCAAGTAAACATTAAATTTATTAACAAATAAAAACTTTCCCACTGTAGCCTTTACTCACGGGAGCAAGTAAATACAATTATATACCATCTTTTTGTGGTTTAACATGATTATAGAATATTTTTTTGCTGTTAACTTTATGTATTTTTTTACGTCTATAAATTGTAGAGTACATTTTTTTGTAAAGTAATGGACAAACTTGAAATATAAATCATCGATAAAAAAGACATGATTGTAAGTTAAAATTATGTATTTTTAAATAATAAGTAGTTTTAAAAATATAACTTTTGTTATTGCTAGACAGTGTCCAACATTTTTCATCCCCTTAGTATTACCAATTTATGTACTTTTTTCTTGTAACAGTAAAACGGGTAGATACACTCATAAGCTTTCCTCCTTTTAGTTAATGTCTTAAATGGATATTTAATCACATTTTTTTTGATTGACAATTTGTAAAAAAACTGAGATACAGTGGAACCCCCAATTACACTACCCCGAATTACGCGCTGGCTTGAAATATTCGCAGAAAATTCCTCAATTGCACTGGCGCATTCCATTGTCGTTGCTACGAGACGGTCGTCTGGACGGTGCATACAGTCAAATGTTGACTATCCGGGCGACTGTATTTGTGTTGGATTTTAGCGCGCTTTGCATTTTATCACTTTTTTTTAAAACCATGTCCGCTCCCAATGTGGAGCATATGGACTCCTAATGGAGTTTATCCCAACAGAAGTGTTTCTACGAGAACTGGTTGTTACTCAGTTGCTCAACCTCACTTTTTCTAAAGAGATTAGGGATAGAAGGATGGGGCTAGGACAAGACTAGTGGTAAGCTAATCGCTCTCGATACGTCCGTTCATAGAAAAGAATGGGATCACTTAGTTTACTAAATATTTCGTCCATATTTTTTTTTGCGGAAAAAACAAAATCCCTAATTTTGTATGAGATTCACTCCCCCAATTACACTACCCCGAATAACACCGTCCCGGCTTCAGTGTAAATGGAGGTTATACAGTATTTTTTTGTGGTTAGAGCATTCAATACCGGACCCTTTTTGTAATACCGGGATTTGCAATTTTTCCAATCTTGGAATCCCTAGTTTTTTTTTTTAAATCTCTAGGGTCCTCAACGTTGTACCCACCACCTCCCGCTACGGTCATATAAGAATTGTGATAATATCGTCTGCATTCAAAATTTTGTTTGTAAAATGATATCCCAGAATCTGTGTCCATGTTTTTTTTGAATATTTATTTTACTACAACTAATTACGTTGGTAGTTTATTAAAGAATAAAGCAGAATAAAATCGTGTAATTGACAGTTTCTTATGGGACCATTCCCTATAGAATTACTGCAAAGTATTAGCGACTTAAGGAATCCAAGTCAAAATCCCATTAATTCCAAGTCAAGTAATATCCATACAAATAATGACAGCTTTTTAAGGCTTTAATTTTGAATTTGAAAGGACCTGCTTTATCTGTAATGGCCACTTTAGTTCTTTCCCTGATCTGCATGGAAAAACACAATTTCGGCATTACGCAAAACAGGGATATTCAACTACTTATCATTAACTTTTCCGGTTCTAAGCTCAAGAAATGCGACCCCAATACCCACATTTTCTTAAATATCTATTTTAATATGGGTGATACAATGTTTATAATTAAGGTATTCTTATATCATAGTTTTTTGGACCTTTTGTAGTTTATATAAATACGATAAGATAAGAGATAAGCGCCCGCTTATCAGCGATCGTTCGTAAGATTATAGGCTGAACGCCGCTAAGCAAGCGCGCCAGTACCACATTGACATTTGCTCTGAAACTACGTATATTTTACGCAACTTAAAATATGATTATTTATTAAGAAACCACGGATTTTTATAAAAAAAAATGTATGAGGAATGATGCAGAGAGATATTTTAAAGCCCTTAGACTATTTTTTTTTTTAAATTCATAAGAATAAGGCCAATAATGAGGAAACCACTGGGGTCCCTAAACGACCCCTATCGGCCGAGAAGTTTTTTTCTAGTCTCCGAGAGTTAGTGATGGTACCTACGAGTTCTCTAAGCCTAAATAATATCTAAATATATCACAATATTTAGTTAAAGTGTCCTGATAATTTCTAAGTGGCATTGTCTTTTCAGTGGCCATTTATTTTCATATCGTGCTTTTTACCAGACATATGTTTGTTTTAAAAATTGTTTATATTGATCACGAAGCTATAACATATTCTATTGCAAAAAATTGACTGAAATCAATAGTAAATGGTAGAAATTGGACGATATTTTTGTGAGCTTTTGTGATATAAAAAGTTACGAAGCTTAATGTTAGAATTTATGCCAATGTAAGCATATGACCTTCTTATGGAGGTATCTCAATATGACCTTTTGCTACGAGAAATGTTTTTTACTCAGTCGCACATCCTCTCTTTTTCAAATAGATTAGTATGGATATAAAAGGTAATGCTAAGACATGACTAGTGGCTAACTAATCGTTTTCACTATGCTCAGTTATAAAGATTTTGATAAGATTTTTTAGACATATAATGCCTTTGGTTACACCAGTAACTTTTAGAGAAAATATATGCTCAATAGAAGAAATATATATGAGCTTGTAAAATATATATAGTTGGATGCGATTTTACTAAAACGCCAGTGGAAATGTATTTTTATTTAAAATTCACAATGGCTATAACATTAATGCTGGGTTTCAGGGTTTCACAACGGGGGGAGGGTGGTCATAAGCAAATTTTCCGAAATCTGTAAATTCTTGGAAGAGCTAAAAAAAAAGGTCCTGCTCTGCTAATTTTGTAAAATCCGCAAATTCCTGTGTTTTTGAAATTCGAATTTTTATGGGAAGATAAAGCAATAGTACAGGGGCTACAGAAAAATAAAGACACTCAAAAGAAGCCACGAGCCTAAAAAGGTTGAGAAACACTACTGTAGATGATAAGAGAACACTCTTCGAAAATGGTTAGGTATGTTAAAAAATCTAGTAAGTAGTTAAAGAATGGTGTCGCATCACTGCCAAAAGGTATCTTTTCGCATGAACGAATCTTGCCTCTTTGTAGTGAGAATTATTTAAAGACTTAGGAGGTAAATAATTTAACAGGGCTGCGGGATTACGAAGATGCTCTACGCTGCTTAAGGTGTTGGGTTTGAATCCAAATTAACATTCATTATTAACGGTTAAACGAACATTTTTACGGTTTTAATGTTGTCAAATAAAATAATAATTACTTTACAAAAAAGACCATCTTGAATTTGCAAAGCTGAATATTGAAAAGATATTTATTTCAAAAAAATATTGTTTAAATAATATCGATTTTTGGTCACTTCATAATAACAGCAAAAATTTATAAGATGTATGTTAATAGTGCAAATAAAATCCATATATTAAAAAAACACAATATTCCTTTATAAAGTACAATGCTCGCAATGAGCAAAATCGGTCCTGACCTATTAAAAAAAGTGGAATAAAGTACAAAAGAATATTGTGTTTTTATTAATATAATGCCTTTCCACCAAGTATTGACAGTGAACACCCTAAAAGTGATATATATTTATTATGAATGTTTGTTTGTTTGTCCCGTATGCGTTCCTATACCGTTCATCCTATTGCAATAAAACTTTGGTTAGTCGTTGTGCGGACGCCCGCAAAGGTTTACAAATTAGTAGAGCCAAGCTGTATGCTGCCAATATATTAACAATGGGGCTCGCTTTATATCAAAGCAATTCTCGGTATTTTGAGAAAGCAGTAAGTTTTTTATCACTCCTATGAAATTATATTCAATATTTTATTGAGTATTCAAAAGAACTTCAATAAAAACACTCAACACAAGAACACTTTATTTCTTTGAGTGCCATTGCAACGCATGCCAGGTACTCACTCACTGGTATATTATTTACTTTTCATGCAATGACATCAACAAAACATTAAGAAAAATAAGTGAATTATTTATAATTGGTCAGAAGAAACACTTAAATACTTTTAACTTTTCGATTTGCAATCGGCATAGGATGAATACGTACCCAAAAAATGCCTATAAATAGTCAATTTACTTCAAATTAACCAGATAAATAATTCGAGCTTTGAAAGAAAAACAAAGACAAAAACAAAATAGCGATAACCGATGATAAACCAACGCGTAATCCACACTATTTGTGTGGGACCGAAACCAGTCCACAAGATTTTTACGAGTTTCTGAATGTAAAAAAAAGTTAAGTACTAAGTTAAATAAACTACAAAAAGTCTACAAAACTATGATATAAGAATACCTTAATTATAAACATTATATCACTCATATTAAAATAGATATTTAAGAAAATGTGGGTATTGGGGTCGCATTTCTTGAGCTTAGAACCGGAAAATTTAAACTAAACTCAGGCAAAGTTTAACCATCGGATTGCTACGACATCAAAAGATAGTGTGTTTACGTTAAGCACACAAACTACAAAAATCTATGAATTGTATTCGTGATTATTCGCAAACGTATCATCTGTTTGTTCGTCAATTACGATGGTTAAAAGTACCCAAGGTCTATTCCAGGCACATTGCAAAACGGGTAGTTGTCAGCTTACGCTGCTTGCTGTTGAAAACTTAATGATATTTGATTAGAAGTATAATCAAATCATTTAAGACAAAATCTCACACCACCTTTTTATGCCTCCACTTCTTCTTACCTCCAAACATATACAGTGTATAATATACCATAATATACCGGTCACTAAACTACGGCCCGCGGGTCGAATCCGGCCCGCCGTAGATTTTCATCCGGCTCGCGAAAAGTTCTGGATTTTTGCATAGAAATTATTCATATAAAAATATAAATTTTCATGATTTAGTTGTGAATTAGCGACAACTATTTATTTCAAATCATCAACTGTCATACAAATATCTGGTAGGGTACTCAAAGTGAAGGAAGTTGGATAGAAATTGGAAGCGAGACGATCAGATGTTCGTTTATTACTAATTTATATTCTATTAAATAATATTCTCATGTATTGAAATTCTAAGAAGGGCAAACATTTCTTTACATTCTAATTATTATGTAGCAACATGAAATGAAATAATATTCTGATTGTGTTCCAATAAGAATTTATTTGTCGTTCGGCCCCCTTAGTTTTTCAAAATTTCAGTCCGGCCCGCTTTTCAAAAAGTTTGGTGACCCCTGGTGTATATAATGAAAAAATTCGTTGCAAATATGGTCATTTTTTAAGACCCATTTCGAGGGCTTATCACTTAGTAACTAAATATTTCGACCATATTTTTTTTTGCAAACCTAAGGAAAATCTGAGTTTTGCATTTTTCGTGGATATAATCAAATCCCTATTTTTTTATGAGATTCACTCCCCCAATTACACTACTCCCAATTACACGGTTCCGATTTTAGTTTAAATGGGGGTTTTACCGTATATATTACATCGCACTTACTACAAAAATGCGTATTTTTAGTTATGCTAGGTTTTGGCGATGCCATATTCATATTCATTAGTGACACAAAACTATACATCTAAAACATATAACTCTAACTAAAATCCAACACATAGACAGTTGCCCGGCTATGAGTGTATAGCCTGGCACGTATTGAATAAACAGACGCTGGCCAACATTTGACTGTATGCATCGCACGCACGACCGTCTCGTAGAAATGACAATGGAACGTTACCGTTCAATTGGGACATTTGAGACGAATATTTTAAGACAGCGCGTAATTCGAGGTAGTGTAAATGGGGGTTCCACTGTAGTCCTTGATGTAATGCTTTTTGTTTATTTAAATAAAGTTTATAGTAAATAGTTTTTTAAAACAAACAGAGTTTTTATATTTAATAATAACATTAACATTATTGTATTCTTGCGTAGGCCCTCTATTAAAAATGATCATATTATGTAATATTATGTTGTTTTCTTTTCTCTTCAGTGAAATAACATGATATTATTTTTGGTACTATAAATAGCGGCGTGGTTTTACAATATTTTTTTGATTTTGTATTTTTACAATTGGGTATGATACCTGTTTTGATTACGTTCATGAAAAATACTACATTGTATGTGTTATTCTCTTTAGATTCAAACCCTTAGCCACCAGACGAAAGCTTAGTACTAACAGCCATTCAAATGGTATCAGATTTGTCAAATTATTAATAATATCTTGAATTTTTACAAATAAATTAACACCTACCTAATTTCCGTAACGAACTACGACGTCACCATTGTTATCAGAAGAATTAATACAGCAGGTTAATGCTGCTGTTTTTATATTAACTGTGAAAAGAAAAAAGGACGTAACCACAGTTTTTTCAAAACAGTTTTTTTTCGATAATCACACTGTATCAAACTTGACACACGTTCTATCAAAAGGATGCAAGCTGCAAATGCCGAATTAGTATCTAAATTTAGCTTTTAAGTTTGAAAAAGATGACTTTGTAAAAAATTAAAAACAAGAAAAAAGACTGAAATAAATGTTTTTCTTTGATAACTTCTCTAATTGATATTAGATTATCTCAATTAAACACCAGTTTAGAAGTCTCCGTGCACTTCAAGGTTTTGTATAATTAATAATTTGCATATATTAATCATCAAAACACGTTTTTCGCGCCTTCTGTAAAATTTGATATGTGTGGGTTACGTCCTTTTTCCTTTCCACAGTCGATATGATGTTAAAATAGCATCATGCTAATATTATAGGCAGAGTTATTTAACACCGTTTTTGTTATTTTGTTGTTCCATATAATTTTTATTTAAGATGATTTATACTAAAACCAAAACAGCAGCGAAAATATTTCAAAAAAATAATCTTCTCGAAAATAGAGCTCAAAATATTTAAGACGCGAAAAAGCTCAAGAGTGCTTACTCCAAGCAAAGCAAGTTGAGCATCTCAAGATTGAGATGTCATCTCGCTCGTTGCGATGAGGTATAATGAGCCAGAGTGGGATAAATATAGTTTTGTCACGCCGTCTCCCGGGACCGGGGTCAAATCGATAAGTCGTACGAAGGTGTTTCCGAGTATAAGTTTCGCGCGTTCCGTCTTAGAAAAGGGGCGTAGTATAGAAACTCAAGAAGAAGCTTTCCCGCACTCATTGTTCCCATATAATTACAAAAGTTTTTATTTCTTTGAATTGTATCACGTGCTGAATTTATATTGTTAATAAAATCATTCATACTACACAATTAATATCTACATCACAATTGAAAAATCTATTCAATTCGACTATCTATACAACACTTAACAATTCTACATTATTTTTATACAACTTTCTTAAAGTGTTTTTTAACTTTACCGGTTCTAAGCTCAATAAATGCGACCCCAATACAGTTTCTAAAATTTTCTTAAATGCGACCCCTACATTTTCTTAAATATCTATTTTAATATGGGTGATACAATGTTTATAATTAAAGTTTTCTTATATCATAGTTTTTTGGACCTTTTTTAGTTTATATAAATACGCGAAAACGCGATAACGAGATAAGCGCCGTTCGTTATCAGCGATCGTTCGTAAAATAGCTGGGCTAAACGCGTCAGTTTCAAATTAATATTTGTGCTGGGATGACGTCTTTTTTACGCGCAACTTAAAATATGATTATTTATTAAAAAACTACGGATTTTTATAAAAAAATGTATGAGGAATGATGCAGAGAGATATTTTAAAGCCATTAGACTATTTTTTTAGAATAAGGCCAATAATGAGGAAACCACTGAGGTCCCTAAACGACCCCCATCGACGGATAAGTATTTTTCTAGTCTCCGAGCCGCGAGAGATATTGGAACAAGAAATTGCTTCATAACAAGTTCTCGTACAAAACTAAATTAGTATTTTTTGTGACATGTTGGTGTACATGATTAAATCCAATTGTCAAGTATTCAACGTTTACTTATTACCAGTAATAATTTACGGTGGAAATCATGATACCTGACAATAACGAATTTATATCACTTTTAGGGTGTTCACTGTCAATACTTGGTGGAAAGGCATTATATTAATAAAAACACAATAATCCTTTGTACTTCATTCCACTTTATTTAATATGTCAGGACCGGTTTCGCTCATTACGAGCATCGTCAACTGATAAGAAATATAATTTAACAATGCTATTTATACAAAAATGAACAGTTATAAACAACAATTGGCATTGAAAAGAAAATACCAATTACATTAAAAGTGATTCTAAAATAGCACAAAATTAAAATGTTTAACACATCTTACATATAATTAAAAAGTCATCTCACCTGACATATTAAATAAAGTGGAATGAAGTACAAAGGATTATTGTGTTTTTATTAACGAATTTCTATTTTTGAGATTGGTTGTGTGGTGTACAACGGATAAGACATTCTTTTGACCAGTAGAATCCTGGGATCCTGGATGACCGCCAGGTATAATATATAATAATATACTAAGTTTGATTTAAGGATGCTGGCATGACATGGAAGGGAGCTGGGCGAATATTGCCCAAGGAGAGGATAAATAAAACATTCCAAATTAAGGTCAAAAAGTGCTGAAAAATTCTAGACGCATTGAAGCTTTTCCTCTCTAATATTTTGAAAAAAAAAATATCGCTAATGATATTAGTGTACGTTTGAAATATTCTAGGTAGAAAAAATATTCATTGGAAATATCGATTCCCACACCAGATGTCAGTAATCCATTTACCTCAAATAACAGAAACAGTAGTTCATATACGCAGCATTTCTGCTACACTGATAATCCTCAATTGCCTCTAAGGCTTTTGGAAAGGTTTCCAGCGTCAAAAGGATAAGTGTCACTTCACACTCAATAAAACTCAATCAATAAAGCCTTCGCTCATTTTTTTCTCTCCCCTTTGTCTTTCTAATAAAAGCTACTAGAAGAGAAGTCACAATATTTGGAGGCTTCTTGCTGAAACTGAACGAATTATAACTTTACGGGTTTCGGGATTTTCCCCATTCAAATAATAGAGCTTTTAACTTAATTATAAACACAAAACTTTTATTTCTATTTACCGACAGAAATTTTCGTCTTTATCTTAATTGCGTTGTTTTTTTGATGTAGTACATTAATAAATTAAGAACGGGCTTTTTGAATTTTCATCATTTACAACCACGGGCTTTAAAATTACGATAAATTATCAACTGTATAGCTTTTTATTGAAAGAAAAACATTTTAAATGATACAATATTTGTTTTAGAAAAATTAATTCATTGACAAATGTTATGAAAACATATTTAATTAAAACTTCACTGTTTACAATATCCTTGAAAGTCATAATCACATTTTGAAAGAAAAAAAAAGCTGGACAATTGGTGGGTATAAGATTTCTTTTTTTATATTCAATCATTGGCTACAAATAAATTTAAAAGTTCTGTACTGTTATTCTTTTATGCAAGCTTTTGATAGTCTAATAGACTAAGACGTAGATCTAAAAATAAAACAACTCGGTCATGGCGTTTTATATATCATTATCAAAAAACCTTAATCAAAATCAATTTCATTTTTAAAATACAATAATAATCGCTCGTGCATTTATTTCAAGAAAATTTTGGGTGAGCATATTTTCCACTTGACTAAGCTCATTTGAAAAGAAGCCTATTGAAGCTTTTTTCTGGAGATACACGAGCATTCTTTTTGTTCAACATAAGTCTTTCCATGCATATTATATCAACTGGGTAAGAAAATTTAAATGTAAATTTTCTCCACTGCCTACTTCTCTATGATGGATTTTTTTGTTTTCGATATTTTTTTAACGTCTCTATTTACTCTTTCAATGATTTAAAAATATGCTAATGTTTGTGAACATGTTACAATAGTGAATAACGAGAAATATTTGTGTGTTAACTGCTCAACAAATCTACAACAGATCTGGAGTAAAAAAATAAACACTTTCTGTAGATCAAAGCCGGATTTTTTCTAATTGAAAACATTTTCACATGATAAAATATTGGTCTCCAGTAAAAAAAGTTTGTCCAACAAGAATTGAAATAGAAAACACCTTGATAGTGAATCATTCATTTATTTATGTGATATACTAACATAATAAAAGCCGATGCCATTTAAACGTCGGATCTGTTATGTGACAGTATAAATCACTGGTGAGAATCTAGTTGTAACATCAGTTATTGAGTATGATTGACAATTTATGACAAATAGAAATTCCAATATTGTTTATTGATTTGACATTACCAAGTATGGTAGAACTCCATTTTAATAGGGTAAAAATATTAACGTATTTTAGCTCTACAGTATTTCTATTTTATTAGTTGATAGCTATTTTGGCTTTGGCCATCGTCAGAACTATGCTTAAACTTAATTTTTTGGTAAATTTATGCTTAAACGGTGATTGATAGTTACCTTACTGAAATCTGAGCCCAGACTAGCCTGATTGCTAAGGGTGATCGATACATGCTTTCATAGTGCTACAATTATAAGAAGTTTATTTAAATGTCATTCTGTCTTTAAAACTAAAAAAACAAAAAATAATACAAACTGAATTAGTAGTGAACTTATCATTTATAACAAGAGTATTCAGTCAAACATATCGTTTAACAACGTTTAAACTGATAAAACTCTTATACAATTCGTTAAAACAAACACGAGCTTACAGGGTCAAAAAAGGTCTACCTTCACATTTTTTACAGGAAAGTAAAACGATTGTTGGGTAAAGTTTAAAGACAAAAAGGATATTTTTAACGCTCAAAGGCGACACCATTTTCCATAAGTTTGCGTTAAAAAGGTCTCGAATTTACAAAAGAGCGATTGGCGTCGTAAAAAACGTAAAATACCCAATAATTTCTCTTCCCCCTGCAGTAATAAAATAGCGGAAAAATACTCTCGAATACATGGGGCCTGTGTGATGGAAAAAAACTAAAATACATGATTGAGCGAGTAATTTGTATCGGAAAGTATCCAATACCAACAATAGTGTGTAACATATTAAAAACGTAGATTGTGGATTAATTTTCTGTCATCATTTCCAGCAGTCAATCAAGATTTACGTCAATTATTAAGTTATCTTTCAGTAAAATAAGACAAACCGAGACTCTTTTTGGTAATTTATAACATACTATCAGTGGTGTTCACTGTCAATACTTGCGTGGTAAGGCATTGATATTTATATACAAAACACAATAATCCTTTGTACTTCATTCCACTTTATTTAATATGTCAGGACCGGTTTTGCTCATTACGAGCATCGTCAACTGATCGAAACCGTCATCAGTCATCGTCTATCAGTTGACGATGCTCGTAATGAGCGTAAAACTCCTGCATCATTCATACATTTTTTATAAAAATCGTGGTTTTTTAATAATAACATATAGTTGCGTAATATGTCGTTCATGCAATGTATTGCGACCCGCTTGCTGACGTGTACTAGTTATCAACGATGATGCGCTATCTTATCTTATCGTATTTATATAACTACAAAGGTCAAAAACTATGATTAGAATACCATAATTATAACATTGTATCACCCATATTAAAATAGATATTTAAGCAAAATGTGTATGGGTCGCATTTCTTGAGCTTAGAACCGAAAAGTTAAAAAAAAACTTCAACAAATTTACCGTCGAATTCATCGAATAGTCTGCAAGATCAATATTGAATAGCTGAGTTGATTTATGGAATTCTTTGGAGGGATGGATTCCTGTGATGTACCAAGTTTATTGTCACTCAGGTGCAATCGTAAAAGTAGAAGTAAGAGAGAGCGATTAGTTGATCATTAGTTATGTCCCAGTTCTTTCCGTACTATCTTCGAAAAAAGACCAGTTATAAGCACATCTAGTAGAAAAAAAAATGATTTATGCAAATTTCATTAGTAGTCTCATAGTATAACGTTACGCAACCCGAGTATTACAAGGTTCTATGTGAATTTTTTTGATTAAACAGAAGTAACAATGCAGCAGTTTACCAAGTACCATTATTAGTATACATTGTTATTTTTGTTTCGTAATTCTTTTTTCACATAGAACCTTGAAGTACGTGGGTTACGATAACATATCGGCCATAGAAAAGAAAAAAGACGTAACCCACAAATATCAAATTTTACAGGAGATACAAAAAACATGTTTTGATGATTTTAGGCTAAAAGCAAGTTATGAAATATACACAACCTTGAAGTGCACGGTGACTGATGAACTGGTTTTTTATTGACTTAGACTAATATATATTTTTTTTTTTTAAAGAAAAACCTTTTTTAGGTCATTTTTCCTGGTTGCAATTTTTACAAGCCTTTATTTTTTCAATCTTAAAAGCTGGATTTAGATACTAATTCGGGATCTGCAGCTTATATCTTTTTGTGTATCAAGTTTGATACATTTTGATTATCGAAAAAAAGCTGTTTTGAAAAAAGTGTGAGTTACGCCCTTTTTCCTTTCCACAGTCGATATGTATTACATTGAGTGCTAAGATGGTAAAAAACACTTATTATGATAGTATACCTAAATCAAACCCCAAAAATATAATTTAATTTAAAAATAACGTAGTTCATGCAAAAAGCGTCTGTTAAAAATACATTAACACGATTGCATAGTTTAAGATTTATATAATGCTGATGATAATAATCTTTTGATTTTTTGAATTTATCTTTTGAGTCAGTTATATGAAAGCTCACTGCCCAAACTTTTACCGACGCAAATTTTCAAAATATGTTGAATACTGCCTGCAAAGCACCAAGCCAAGAAAAGCACGTGAACTTTGCCTCAACTACCTTTTTCATATTTTTATGAAGTAAAAGTTTTTGAGCCGTGTCTTCTTTATTCCGTTCTTCTGCAGCTTTTTAGTAAAACATTTGACCTGAAACTTATTTTTTGACTCGTTAGAGTTTTAATAATTTAAATAATTTGTATGGTTAACCATAATTGTCTATCATAGTTCTTGTACTAATTGCTTGAGATAACTTTGTTATTAACGAAGATTGATTTTATATAAATAACCATGTGAATGTTACCTTGAATTAGTTTATTTTACTCATAATGTGCAAACCCGGCATAGATAAGTTTTAACCTTTACTTCCCGATAGCGTCAAATTGACCCAAAAGAGTTTTAAATGTCTTATACCTAAGTGAATAATTGAAATTTATAATTCTTAATTAAGGTATTTGTAAAAAATCTATTTAAGAATATAAATGCATTGGTAGAAAGACTATGTTGCGTTTATTATCTAATAAAATAATTAAACAAGTAAAAACCTTCCCTCGTATTTATTTACATACTCATAAAATGTGACAACGCATTTTGAGTTATATCAAAAAAAGCATTACATTTTTTTTGCACCGCGTGAAACATATTCAAAATCAAATAAATAAGAAATATTAGTGAAGTACAACCGTAAGCGAACTAAAAATATATCTATAGCCTGTGTTCGAACTGCTAGTAGCATAGTCACCGCCCAACTCAGAACACCTCAGAAATGTATAAATATACACTGCCTGTATAAAACATAAATATTCTTATATACACATTTAATTTTAGCCCTAAATATTATCCTTAGCAAAGTAAAACATATAATAAATATTATTTGATTAAAAAAGAAACTGCTAAAACTGTTTTGAAACAGTAAAAGTCTAGTTTTGTAATGTGTAGACGGCTGTATCAACACCGTTTTTGACGTGGTGGAATTATCAACGTTAAGGAAGTGTTAAAATATGTGGAATTATCTTAAAAACAGGAGAGTTTTATTTTAAAGAAATATTTTACCATTTTGCTATTGGACGCTTTCTGTATTACAATGTCCAATTTATTTGTAATTTAATACCACCCTTTTTGGGTAAACAAACTCCTTTGATTAAATTGATTGTTACAAAGTATGAATTGTATGGTTCGTTTAATTAACTTACTCACGGAAACTTCATCCAGGTTGGAAAATAGTAATTATTTCAAATTTCATGAGAATTATTTCAGTTTCAAATGTCAGTTCTACGTCACATCCGTTTTGAAAGTTCGGGTTACATACTATCGTTATATATTATGTTTATTACATTATGTATACTGTCAGTAGCGTGCAGCAGATATAATCGGACAAGCCCCTTTTAGCCTGGCTAATAAAACGCGTGTAATCGGTTTTCGATAAACCGATTTACTGGTTACTATGTGTGAATTTTAAAAATTGTGATTGTAATTAACATAATTAATTAACCCTTGGAATACAAACAGTATTTATCCCATTCAATTAACACAATAGTATTCATTATAAAAAATTCTCAGTTCAAAGAAGATTTTGTCCAACTATTATTTTATAGTTTTCACTGTCAATAATAGGTGAAAAGACATTATATTAAGAAAGATAACAATATCCCTTTGTACTTTATTTCTATTTTATTTACAAAAGTCAGGACCGGTTTCGCTCGTCCTTGCCTTTATACATAAAGTAAAAATGAATATTGTGCTTTTTATGCAAAAAAAAATAAAGGATAAGATTAATTACAATAAAAATACAAAATATTGAATTACATTTTTACAGGTAGAAGCTATCTGAATATCAAATTTGAATTATTTTGATTTGTACTCTTCCATAAGTTTTGTCTTAAATAATGTCTAAAATTCTCATGTCAATTAGGTTAACAATAATTATACTCTGCGATTCACGTTTATGTTTGTATATAAACGATGCAAACCGTTTACTGCTCGTGTACTTGATAAAACCTGAAGATGCCGAAAAACGAAACCTGGGTCATTATCGAAAAAACTTATGGAAAAGTACAGAATCAAAATAATTCAAATTTGATATTAAAGTTCCATCAAGGACCTTCAGTCAAAGTTATTAACTATGTGATTATATCTCAAAATAAGCCATATTGACCTTACCTTTAATGTTTCTAAGAAAGTCTCTTCTCATCAACTTAGCCTTTCAACTGTATAGTAATGTACTACAGAATATATGGGCAACCACCGGCCCACCGAGCTATTTTGTCCAGCCCTGATTCATCTCGGCGAAGTATTAGAGAAAGAAATTAATAGTTTCAGGGAGGGATTAAATAATGGAGATGACACGGGCGCTTGCAGTGGTTCCACTTTACTTGTTCATGATTACCACCATATAAGAAATAGCAACGTGTTTTATTTAATTTAATATTACTTTATAATGTTTAATAATTTGGTGCGGCCCTCGACTCAGAAACATAATGATATTTTGGCCCCAGACCTAGGAAAGGTTGCCCATGCCTGTACTAAAGTGATGTTAATAAACTACAGATAACTAAATTTAAACTGCATTATTTAAAATTGTAAAATTGAATTAAACATCACCGTAAAAAAGCCCTACTTGTCTGATATCAACAGAAATGAATACATTACTGTGCCTCATCGTAGTCTTTGTACGCTACTGTACTTTGTAATGAAGATATGACTATCTCTATCCATAATATACGTAATATGGTATGATTACATACTCATGTATTAAAACAGCTTTCTAAAACCTTACCAACTTAGAGAAACTCGAGAGCATAAGGTATTGGGTCAGGCTTAGATACATGAAGGTTACTAATTTAAGGTTACACGAATTCTAAGAAACAGCAAACGTATGGCTTCTGCTAGCTTTACATTATATGAAGATATTGTAAATAGAAGATTTTGAATTTGATATTATTCACTGAAAAATAATTTATAATAATTTTAAGTCACAACACATAGTAATAAAAATACAATATTCCTTTTTACTTTATTCCACTTTATTTAAAAGTTCAGGACCGGGTTCTCTCATTGCGACAGTGGCGGATTATCCCATAAGCGCAAGAGGCGCGCGTTTGGGGCCTCCAAATCTTGGGGGCCTCAAAGATAGCATATATTATATAAAACCTTACATTTTAATTTTAATTTCAGTTTTCAATATTCGTTATTATTCTTTTATATTATTCGAAAAGCAGGGCCTCCAAAGTGCTTAATCCGCCACTGCATTGCGAGCATTGTCAACTGATAAGAAATAATTACTTTTGATGAGTTTTTTAAAAGTATAATCTTTTGTACTACAATAAAAATAAAAACATGAATTTTGTTGAAAATGGCGTTTATTATATACGTTATAGTTAAATTGAATTAAATATAATTGCAGATTTTTTTGAACAATAAAAGCAATCATACTTTTTTGAATAATTTGAAGCTTTTCTAATAACTTCTTTTGATTGACGTCATTTTAATTTGGCTCACTTTCCCAATTAATAATTTAACGATCCTCGGTGTATAAAATTTGTTGATAGCTTGTTTGTAGGCACGTAATGAGTTCGGGTTTTACATTAAACTAATTGACTCTCTCAAAAGCTTGTCGCCGAAGGCTTTTGGAATATTTATTGAACTACGCATGGTATTTGCATCTGTCAAAAACAATCGACATTAAATAAAGTTATCTACTACGCCATTTTTAGAGCCGAATTATTCCGAATGTACTCAATGAGTAGGTACTTCAGAATGACAACAAACCAAGTCCACATTTTTTAAAATATTATTTATTACTATTTTAACCAACTGCCTTACTTTTCGAAAAACGTTAAAGTGCTGCAAACCTCTTCGTTGAATAATAATGAATATTAAAAACTGAAATTAAAATTTAATGTTTTATATAATATGTGCTAGCTTCGAGGCCCCGAAGATTTGGAGGCCCCAAGCGCGCGCCTCTTGCGCTTATGAGATAATCTACCACTGCCATCTGCATTGAAGTTCTTCTCATAATTATTAGTAAAGCTCTACAATACAAATATGGTTTTTTCCCAATAAATTAATTTAATTTAGCCGCCTGTGTGGTCGAGTGGTCGACGTCGTTGGCTACCGCTGCGGAGGTCACGGGTTCGAATCCCAGAACGGGCAGTTTTATAAATTGCTTTTTCAACCGATTTATGAATTTCTGTTCAAAATCATGGATATATGTGATGTCTTGAATTCCTCCTTCCCACTCATCCTATTCTATGAACGGGGCGTATCGAGAGAGATTAGTTAACCACTAGTCCTGTCCTAGCCCTTTTATTCTATTCCCTACTCTCTTTGGAAAAAGAGAGGTTGAGCAACTAAGTAAGTAGCAGTTTTCGTAGAAACACTTCTGTTGAGATAAACCTCATTAGGAGTCCATATGCTCCACATTGGGAGCGGACATGGTAAAAAAAAATTCAACTCTATTTAAACTCTGATTCGAGAATCCATTCGTGCACTTTATTGTAAAATACATATTTACTCTTCATATTGTTTCAATAGATGTCTTGTCTACACCTGCTAAGCCATAATAAATTTGTAAACGTTGCAATAGTCTGACGATCTTTCTTAAAAAGGCGAAACACGTGTCACAAGTGTATCACAAAAAGTAAAAAAACAAAGTTGTCAAATTTAATTATATGTATATTAAAAATGAAGTTCCACAAAGTTACCGCCGAATCTATCGAAGCAATTATAAAACTTTGTTTTCAATTAACTTCCGCACAATTTAAAGCTAAAATAAGCTATCATTTACAAAAAAAATATATTAATCAATATATTTTAAAATATATTCTTATCCAAATATTTGAATTTAAGAACAAATAAGCTCAGCCTTATTAGTTTGTACTTTAAACGGTTGAAAGAAAATGTGTTTCATATTATATTAGAATCGACTCAAAGCATATCCACTGTACGGTTTTTAATGGTTGAGATTATCATCAGGCGTCTGTGTGGGTATGTTTTTAATTAATATTTCCCTCATCCCTCACATGGCATCACATAACAATGGGGTGAAATGAACTCACAAATCACGCAACGCTAGATGGGAACTTCTAGTAGGCTTGAATAGAAAAAAGCTTTTGAGGCATTAGCGATTTGTTCATTTATTTATAAGGGATCGGATAGGATTAAATGTTTCGAATAATATATGATATATACGTGCACAGTTTTTTTAAAATATATAAATAATTAATTTTTGGTCATAATAAAAATATCATACGGTCAAAATATTTTATAATCATTTTGGTAAGGTAAGGTTAGGTTAGGCTTTTTTTTATTTTCCTTGAAACTATGACTATTTATTCTGACCAATATATTGTGATTTATGACCATTTAATTTAAAGTCTTACCAATGTATTATAAATTCTGACCGGAAAATTAAGAGCCTATAATTAATACGTCAGTCAGTAGAGCTATTTTATTGTTTGATTTACTAATAAAAGCAATTTAAATGGTATTTCAAAAAAAAACTAATATATAAATCAAAAAAAAATCTTCTTCTTCTTTGACCATAGTCGCTCCTTATATGGAGCATATGGCTGCCACGAGGCACCTCCATGTTTCCCAACAATTGCTTCGCTTCCTCCCATGGCATGCCAGCATCCCTCAGTTCCACAGAGTACATCCTATGGATAGTACCCGACGGTTGTCTGGAACGCTGGAATCTCATCAATCGTAAGAAGAGGCATGCAGGATTGATGCAACAGCAGCACGTGAACCAACCAGTTCCAACTTCCAACGTCTTTCCATAACCACTGACGTGGCGGGGTGCTGTCTTGTTC
Source organism: Himalopsyche anomala (assembly GCA_031772345.1). NCBI lineage: Eukaryota > Metazoa > Arthropoda > Insecta > Trichoptera > Rhyacophilidae > Himalopsyche > Himalopsyche anomala. Next base: position 15,379,543 of record CM062842.1, read on the forward strand.
GTTCCCTAATCTCCGAATTCCTAACAAAATCAAATCACCCCACCCCCATTATCCTACGCAAGCATCTGTTCTCAAAGCTCTCGAGTCTTTGTCAGGCACCATAATTTGCTACCGTAAAGCATTACCGGTATAATGCAAGCGTTTAACAAATAGCATTTGGTTTTATTTGGTTATATATATAGTTATAATGCAAAACGTGCTATTTCAAAAATGAGGGATATTGAGTTAGGTATGCAGATAGGGTAATTCAAGCCTAAAGAATTGACCGATCCTATTAGTTTTAATATAAAATGTCAACAAAACTGCCGTTTTCAAATAAGAAATCATATTTGTATGTACATATTTTTTTTTTGTATTATTCTTTATAGCAGGGGTCGGCAACCTGCGGCTCGCGAGGCGTCCGCGTGTGGCCCGAAAGGTTCTCTAGATTAAAATATTTGCTTATACATGTCATTATAGTGTTATGACATGTAACCAAAGTGCGGCCCGCACTAATTCTCACGTAAAATATTTAGTACTTTTACAACAAAAGGTTGCCGACCCTTCTTTATAGTATTTGACTCTACTGAAAAGTTGGAGTTTTGCAAATAGTACGTTTTGCATTATAACCCCACAATTATTAACGGGTGATTTTCACAAATAACTTACGGTTTCTTACAATAATTTTACATCATTAAAAAACTCATAAATTCTAGAAGCTTCTAACTTACTATGAGAGCTAAGCTTCTAACTATGAGATTCAAAATATTTTCACTGATCGCAAACAATTTCATTAGAATATGTGATATTTTTTATGATGTTGGTTAATTTTCAATACAGAAATACCCGTAAATACCGGATTCCCGGTTTCATTAATACCGGTTTTGCAATTCCTAATAATGACATCACTGGCGGGTAAATAATCGCTTTTGCCACGCCCTATAATCTCAAGATTGAAATGGTGGGAGGGAATAGTTTGACATCAGATCAGATTGAAAAAAACGCAGTGCGCCACGGACCTGATATGCTGTGCCTTACATCTTACAGGCATATAAATCAACACAAATACGTATTGAACATAAATTTAAAATAACAATTATTCTGAATGATATAACGGTTCAAAACTCTAAAGTACTTCACTCTCACAAAAATAGCCAAAACCAATGATTTTGTTATAATGTTCAACTGTCAGAATCACAGCCAAGTTGTAGAGGAGTTTTTTTTATCTCCAAAAGGAAAACGTCTCATATAGATTTTTGATAGAGTTCTGATATTTTCTTGAATGTGTAAATATTACCCATGACTTTATCCAACCGACTTTCCCGTAGCATGCTCAACTCAATAGTTTGAACGTTCGAAGAGAAATATATCTGGCCATATATTTTTTTCGACTTATACGAGGCCAAAATGAGAATTCCACCATTCTTGAGAATGTGTATATTAATGTTCTTGATTATTTTTTGTGAAATCGTGGACATGAATTGTTTGTTCTCTCAAGGTGTAGAACCAGCCTGCCAATAGGGATGCTACTGGGTATAGCTTTAACGGTGCTTAGAAATATTGCTTCGGATGTTGACATATTCCACGTAGACGTGGGTGAGTTCCGACGAATACTATTTTTTATGTATTAAAGTAGAATTCGTCGTAGCTTACTCAGTTGACTTCTTTGCCATTTTTTTTCTACTGCTTTTAATATTAAATTGTATTTGTTTCTCTCTTCATTGTAAAAGTTTTAAATTTATAATTTTTCAACCTTGTGCAATGATTATAAAATAAATAAATTAAATAATTGTACAATAGATTCCTTAATACAACATCTATCACATACACTTTCTTCTTTTGAATTATATGTTTTGTAAAACCTATCTTCAAAGTCTTTACACGCCACCGCTGCAGAGATTATCAACATAATAGTAATCTGACATGATCTTGCTATAAAGAATTTAGATTTTCCGGCTCGCTTAATACTTGTATGGAATAAATTGATTACTTCCTTTAGGTGGGTGCGTTTTTCGGCCGCTAATGATCCTGACATTAAAAAGCATTGTGATTTTCAATCTCTTAAATATTCACATGAACGATTTCGGGCGACTAAAAATGATTGAGTATTTTCTACTTTATGAGACATTTTTCAAAGATTATTTTTTATTTTATTTTATGACGATGGTTAAGTGCGGTGCAAGAACAAATTTAGCTTTTTTCAAAACGTCTAGTCCAATTTTTTTTCATAACAAACGATATACATTTTGATGTATTTTTAAAGGCACACAAAACATTCTCGATATAACGAAATACCTTAAGAATTTGATCGTTCATTAAAGTCGAAAAATTTAAATAAAAAATATCTTGAATTGTATGCCAGAATGCCTGCATAAACAAGACTCTGATACTTCGAATTCAATTTATTTATGACTGCTATTTTTTCATGTTATGTTAAACTAATCATTTTCTATTTGTGTATTCCCCAAAAGCCTGATGTACGACAAACCATCGGGTAGCACACGTTAAAACTACGGCAGCTGTAAACTTCCATGTAGAATATTTGTATATAATTGTTTACCAGCAGATTAAATGACTCTTTCAGCAATTTTTACCTTTATGAAATATACCTAGCCTAACCTTACTTAATCTGTTGCTACTAAGCAGAAACTTCAGAAAGGCTTATTGACGATATGATAATTCCTCAGTGTGATCTTAAAGATAACCAAAGCATTGACTTTGAGATTCTTAATCTCAATACAAACATTAACTTAGCTGCCGCGTATGCTACAACAACTTTACAAAATACACCTTACAGTAAACCCCTGCCGATAGACATTAAAATCCTTATTAATGACAGACGGCGTGCAAGAAAAGAATGGAAAAAATTCTGTAACCCCTTAGTTAAGCAGCGCGTTAACCGTCTGTCTGCTGAAATCCGACTCGCTATGAAAACTTACCGCGAAAAAACTTCTGACGACAGATTAAGTGATCTTGTTAAAGGAAGTGACCCATATTGGGCCCTCTCCAAAGCCCTCCGCGCAGAAAAACACCCGCTGATGCCGCTTTACGGACCAAAGGGACCTGTTTTCACCGTCAGTGATAAAGTTGAAGAGTTTGCAGATAGCCTTGAAAGCCAATTTACACCTAACTCAATTGACCCAAGCAACTTAGTCATGAATAAAAATGCGTTTGATATAGAAATCGCTGCAAAGTTAATTCTAGATCAATCTCAAGATGCAGACGGCGAAATTATCTATCCCACCTCATTTGCAGAAGTGGAAAGTCTCATCAAAAACCTACCTGACAGGAAAGCGTTGGGCAATGACAAAATTGGTAATAAGGCTCTCAAGCAGCTTCCGGAAAAGGGCATTAATTCGCTAGTAAACATTATCAATGCGTGCTTGAGATTACAATATTTTCCGGCAAGATGGAAAGAAGCTGATATTATTCTCATTCCAAAACCTGGAAAAGATCATACTCTTCCAGTAAATCACCGGCCAATAAGTCTGCTCCCCGCAATGAGCAAAGTCTTAGAGCGTGTAATTAAGATTAGGTTACAAGAAGTAGTTACGGTGAAAAAAATCATCCCAGACACTCAACACGGCTTTCGTGCTAGCCACTCGACAAACCACCAACTCCTCCGAGTAACGGAGTTTATCACAAGTGGATTCATTCTTAAAGAAGTCACGGCTGGCCTCTTTTTAGATATCGCAAAAGCCTTCGACAGAGTATGGACCGAAGGGCTTGTATTCAAAATGTCGAAGGCTGGTATAGGGTCACCGCTGGTAAAAATTCTCAACTCATTCATGACAGGCAGATGTTTCAACGTTAAAATGGATGGAATTCGATCCTCATCAAGGTCAACTCGGGCGGGAGTTCCGCAAGGCTCTGTTTTGGGACCCATACTATACAATATATACACCTATGACATTCCTTCCGGCGGAGAAAGCGACGCAATTATAGCACAATATGCAGATGATACGGCTATTTTAGCTAAATCTCGAAATCGACAAGGCGCTGTCACGCAGGTTCAATCAGCTGCCGATACAATAGCAGACTGGTGCGACAAATGGCGAATCAAAATTAATACCGAAAAAAGCGCGGCAGTAATGTTTTCAAAGGGTTTTATTAGAAAACCTAATTTTGCTTGCATACGCATGCACAACGCAGAGATCAAGTGGTCCAATTCGGTTAAGTATCTTGGACTCACGCTAGATAGTCGACTTAAATTTAATGAACACGTCGCGATTAAAAAACGTCAAGCTAATGCTACAAAGGCAAGGTTGTACTTTATGCTTAACGCGAGAAGCAAACTTACTCTCAAAAGCAAGCTGCTCCTTTACACAGCAATTACTCGACCAATCATGGTGTACGCTGCTCCAATATGGACGTATGCTCACCGTAAACATATGAAGACTCTCCAGATTGTCCAAAATAAATCACTGAGACAGATATGTAACGCCCCGTGGTACGTGCGTAACTCGCTGCTTCACAGAGACTTGAAAATACCTACCATCCGCGAGTTCGTTCGTGAAATATCACAAAAGTTTCACAGCGAGGTAGGAAAACATTCTAACCCAACGATCTCTGATCTCCACAACTATGACGAGACACTGCCTGAGAATCGTTTTAGACCCAGAGCAGTCCTGCTCGACGACCCTCCATAGATCTTATATCGTATAAAATTGTCAATTTTAGAACGAACTTAGCATCACGAAAATGACTCTCTTTGTTTAAAAACAATTTGTATACTGTATGTGTGTATGTATGTATCCGCATGTGTGTGTACATGTACGGATATAGTATGGAGGAAGCATATGGAATGTGATTTGCAAAATAATGCATATGGAGTTCCCGTGAACTTCTTATCTCTGTAGTGATCGCGCCCTTCCGTCTGCGAACGACGGTAAGGGGATGCAATTTACAATTTTTCAAAATCTTTATCGATGAAGGAGACTGGAAGAACCTTGACGCTGGCGCGTCCTGGTACTTGAAGCTCCATAAATTTGATATCCAAAAAAGCAGAAACTTCAGAAAGACTACAAATTATTGTAATATTTTTCAATTTCAACAATGTCTACTTCAGATGTAGAAATTTTAATTTCATATATCATTATTTTACTATGTATTACGTTTTGTAAAACAACTAACAATAAGTATTCTTACTTAAACAGCAATTTAATTGTAGTAATTCCAAAACTTTATTTAATGATAAGGTCCAGTACGATAAAATGTATCAGTCGATTGCTCTGTAGATAGTTTAGATAAAAATTCAAAATCCCATGGATAAATTTCTTGACAAACGTCTTATTCAATAAGTGGATACAAAATTCTAATAATTAAATAAAAAAATATATTATTCACATACCAAGATAGACTTAAGTCAACCACATTATAGTATTTTATTGATTTTATAACATGCATTCAATGTAATCTTAATACATGAATTTATCTTTAATCACCACTGAGATAACGATGGTACTAAAAATACCTTATTGACGAGTTGTGAACTTTTAAAATGTATTCGTTGCTTAATTAATCAGGTATTTTTAAATAACAATAAAGAAATTTTGTTTTCTGAAATTTTTCTATTATTTTGTTGTGATATTATCATAGGTTTTGTTCTCTTAAAATTGTTAATTTTTAATACCAATTTGCTTTGAAGATTTTTCAATTAATATTTGTTTGTTTACTAATAAATTATTGCCAAACAACCAACCAAACAGACTGTATACACAATCTCAATTTAGATACAATAAGAAACGAGGTCATTGAAAGGCGGTTGGGTATCTAGTATCTATATATGGTGGAAATATTAAAGAGAACAAGATGAAAAAGACGAGGAAATTGAACATTGGGAACAAGAAAGAAAAACATATATCTGTGAGATTACTCTATGAGAAAAGGTTGGTGATTAGATCAATTTTTCGACATGCCAAACAATTCCGCAGTATTATTTTTTCGGGCCGTTACTTTATGGCAGAATTTCCATTTTTATTACCGCTTTTCTTCTAAAGAGCAGTGATTGAACACTGTGAAGGTATAAGATTAAGCAATGTATTTTACTAACGTTTGTGTGATTACTAAATAAGTTACTACATATATCTGAAATCGTATATGTACTTAAATGTATTAATAAAATTACTTCTACTAATTGTATTTTAGGTAAAAAGAATAGTTTTTATAAAAAACAAAACACAATTATTTTTACTAATGCTGCATTTTTATTTTCGTGAACATTTTCAATTGATAAATAATAATCAATTCAAATAGTGACATTTATTTAAAAACATTATCAAATACTAAATGACAACGAACACAAAATATGTATTAAATGGATAACAGGTGATCAAAACGTGACAATATAAAAATATTTACATTTGATTTTTTTAGGACCTTTGAAATAAAAATTGAAATTTTGTATGAAATGTTTGAATGTGCTTAAAAACAGCTCGATATTTTTTCCAATATTTTCTTTTAATAATGATTATAACCAGTACTGCACTCTTAATAAACTTGTTGAATAAGAATTAGAAAGTCGTACTTTAGCTTGTTACTGAAGTGCACGTTTTCAAAAAATGTAAAGTTAACGGTGATATATAAAATATGCACTTCATAAAAAATTATGGAACTTATGAGGATTCTAAAAGAAAACAAATAACGTTTGCATCAAATGAAAGCCAATAACTTCAACCATTTATCTTGACAATGTTTCTCCCATTTAGTTGCTGATTGGACCTTTTTAGATTCGAGGGCTTATTGTTTCTTAAAAGCGTCGTCTACGGATTTGCACCAATCACTTGGCTGATATAATGCTAATTATTGACGAACATAAACCATTAATATTTATTTTAAATACATACACTTAAATTTTAATTAAAACCATTGTGTGGTACACGAACTTTGCAATAGAAACACCAAATTAAACATAATACATATTTAAAACGTTGAAAAACATTAACTAAACAAATACATTATTATTTATAAGTAAAGTATCACTGCATTAGAGTTTAGATAACTCTCTCGTCTTGAATGGTCGTCTCATTATTTTTCCCGAAGAATTATGCTAACCCCATTTTTCCATGTTTAACATGAAATGGAATTCCGCTATGGAGCATTACAGTGGCATTATGTAAACATAACGCAGTGACATTAGGCATTTTTATAGAATATTATTTGAACATCTAGCTGTTGTTTTGTTTGAAAGAAATGAGAACCATATTCTTCATGTTTCATTAATTCTTCACATACAATTTTTCATTTTTTTTCATATCATTTTCTACTGTTCAAATGATAACACACCCACGTATTTTTTGCAAATTACTTCAAAAAGTTTTAGCAAGATGAAATGTCTCATTGAGTTATTTTTTTCATATCTACCATAGAGTATATTTTAATTTTAGTGTGTTCACTATCAATACTTGGTAGAAAGGCATTATATTAATAAAAACACAATATTCCTTGGTAATTTATACCACTTTATTTAAAATGTCAGGACCGGTTTCGCTCATTGCAAGTATTGTCAACTGATAAGAAATATAATTTAAAAGTGCTATTTATAAAATTGAATCGTTCAAACTATGTACACTCCCACAGATTTTGTCACTAACGACCCGAGTTTCGCCTTTCGGCATGTTCAGGCGTTCAAGTTCACGGATGAACTTGAACTGACGCTTAGTAAATGAATGTTTATATAATAAATAAATGTATCACTGAGTCTTAAGACATTGCTGGCGAAAAGGATAAGCTCATGGGAATTCCCAAAGATTTGAGTAGTGAGTGGTTTTAAGAATTATATTTATTTGTTTGTATAAATATAATCATAAAACCTTTGCCGACAGACAAATAAATATAATTCTTAAAACCACTCAATACTCAAATCTTTGGGCATTCCCATGAGCTTATCCTTTTCGCCAGCAATGGCTTTAGACTCAATGATACATTTATTTATTATATAAACACGAAACATTCGTTTACTAAGCGTCAGTTTAAGTTCATCCGTGCACTTGAACGCCTGAAGATGCCGAAAGGCGAAACCCGGGTCGTTAGTGACAAAATCTGTGGGAGTGTACATAATTTGAACGATTCAAATTTAATTATGACCTTTTCAATTGCTTTTTTGTGATAATCATATAACTTTAAAGACCTACAGAGATTATAATTTTGTAAACGATTTTTTGCCTAATAATATTACCAATAATATCAAATCATTATATACTAAAATTAATTCAAATTATCATAAATGAGCTTATGACTCACTCGTATTTATTTTCTTATAATTTTTATGTACATATATAATATATATTAAAAAATATATATCAACTAGGAGTTGAAGTTCATTTGTGCGTTTGATGTGTTAACGATACAAAAATGCACAATCTTGGTCGAAAGTAAAAGAAATTTTCAATTAAATATTACTTTAAAATATATTAAGGGCCTTTAATGAATAAATAAACTAAAAAGTATTAACGAAGCCTAATTGTAGTCAATCTTTAGCAAATTATACAGGACTAGTAACTTGTATAAGTCTTAATGTAATCATAAGAACTTGTTTTTTAACCCGTAACATGCCATCCTAAAAAATCACGTTCCCTGCCATGATGGCATTTCAGTTTCACTGTTTATTCACTTTCATGCATTTCAGTTTCACAGTATTTAAACCAAGTTAGAAGCCAAAAAATAATTTTATAAATGTATACATTCTAGAATACCTAAAATGATAAATACTTATTGACAATATTAACTCTCGCGGCTCAGAGACTAGAATAAGACTTCTCTGCCGACGGGGGGTCGTTTAGGGACCCCAGTGGTTTCCTCATTATTGGCCTTATTCCTTAGTCATTTCAGTACAAATATATATTTGCAACTGACGCGTTCAACCTAGTTATCTTACGAACGATCGTTGATAAGCGGGTGCTTATCTCGTTATCGCATCGCGTTATCGCGTATTTATATAAACTACACAAGCTCCAAAAAACTATGATATAAGAATACCTTAATTATAAACATTGTATCACCCATATTAAAATAGATATTTAAGAAAATGTGGGTATTGGGGTCGCATTTCTTGAGCTTAGAACCAGAAAATTTAAGAGAAATATTAAATGATTTAACAGCTCAACTGTTAACGATTGCACCATGGGCTTGGAGGTGTTAATATTGGATGTAATGGGAAAAATGGAGAAATAAAAAAGTTCAAGTTTTTTTTATCAAATAAATATTAATTCAACAATAAAAATGTCGACTCAGGTATCCAAAAAATATCGACATACGATTGTTACATTACATTTTTTACAAGATTTTATCAAAATTTCATCAAACAAATACTTTGCAATTAATTTAAAATAACTGCGTACTTAAAAATAATTTATCTAATAAATAATGACTTTTGAATGAAGAGAAGATTTATACAATTAATTTAAAATAAATCTAATCCCTCTTAATTGTGTTTAAAGCCTTTGTTAATAATTTATTGAACTGTTTTTAAGTGGCTGTAAATATTGTCAAGCTATAAAAGTCCTGTTCCATTCTTAGAACCCCTTCTATAGCTTCTGTCCTTTGAAAGGCGAAATTTACGATGAGATCTATCGAACTTAAATTTTGTTCTAAATGCGCCTGTCATATTGGTTGAATTACTATTGGCTTTTGATCACTGGGTTGGAATTTCTTTTATAGTATATTTACGCAGCCTTAACGACTGATTTCGTCATCTGATAGAAAAGTGAGTCGTTTTGGAAATCAATGTTGGCCTAGATTACGCACTAAAACGTGCATATCTATGAATAGGGATTGCAAAAAAAAATATCAGCAGAGTGATATTTTGGCTATTTTATCTTTAATAATATACATTCAGTGGTTTATACATGTAATGATTGGACATTAATTTAACCGTTTGAATACCACGGAAATAAATCATAAGTAATATCCCAGAAATACTGCGTGTTTTTGAGAAAAATAATTTTGCCTAATCTACACTCGAATTCGATATTTTAAAAACCTATATTAACTCAATATAGATGGCACTATACATATTAATCAAAATATTTCTTATATTCTATTAGGTTACCAAGTATTTGATGTTTTAAATGTCTTGGACATCCGTGTTCGCTTGCATATGTTCCGGACACCTGTGTCCGCTTGGTATTCAATTTAATAACGGTAGGTGTTTAATCAATATTTTGAGTCCTAAGGACACAGTGGCTTACATGGTTGGATTCCGTGCTGGATCTCACGGGATTGAGTTCCAGTACGAACAGCATTTGTCAGCACAGTGTTTGTGATGTCTAAAAGCTTCATCCTTCCGATCCATTAATAACCAGGCGTAGCGAGAGCGATTATTTAACCACTAGTCCTGTCCTAGCATTTTAATTACGTTTTGTGAAATGAATCTTAATACACTGATACTCATCTTTATTATTAAATAACTTACACAATAGTAACGCCGATTTTGTAAAAATACAAAAAATCTTCAGAGCTAGGCAAAGGTTACCTACATTGACGATATCTTTATTTTATATAATAAACAGTACATATTGGTCTAAATCTATTATTTTAATTTGTATCTATATTAAAATGTTATTTTAGAATCTACAATCTACTCCTATAAAGCAAATTCATTTACCCTTGTACCACGATGTTGTTTTTCATAATTTTATTTTGTTTACTGTACGCTTCGACAAAGAGAAATTGGATAATAACTTTTGGTCTACTTCAGAATATGTCTGTTGTGAAAGTGGAATATATCAAATTCACACAAAAAATTGTAAAAAACTAACAGATTCTACGATTTTATTTGCAAAAACAAAACCAGTTATGTTCAACGATAATGAAAAAAAAAATTGTCGTATATAATCAATTTCATATATCGTACATTACACACTAGGGCTTATACGAAAACTGACTTATGAAAAAACCGGTTTTCGAATGTCAATATTGTTTGAAAACCGGTTTAATCCGGTTTTCAAAGTTTTACAAAAAAATGAATAATTCAATTAAAATAGCTAGAAAAAGTTATTTTTTATGTTATTTATTTACATAATATGATTTAAGAAAACACAAAGAGCCCACTGATCGTTTTGTAACAAAATTTTCTGATATCGAACATACCTTTTTCCTGGGTAATGATGTAGGGCATATGGTTTTTAAGCCATCAAATAAAATATCTAAGTTTTCTGTCCTTTTGTTTATAGGTTATTTTATGGAAAATTCAGCACAACCGGTTACAAAGTTGAAAAACCAGTTTTCAAATGTCATTGGTTTAGCCAAAAAACGTAATTACGTTCTTTAGCCAAAGTAAGTCCTTTTTTCTTTCCACAGTCGATATAAATTGTATATAATTGTTTTTTTTTTGTTTGTTTTTGTATGATTCTGGTAGGTGCTTGAAACATATGTATATCTTTGCTAAATTATTTATGCAGACAACAATATTTGATGGAAGGTATTGTTGTGTGAAAAAACAAAATTGGGATGTTTTCAAAGCAAGCAAAAATTTTGCATACATCAACAAACGATAAAATAGAAAAAGTTTTTCATAAAATTCCATGCGAAAATTTTTCTTCGCATTTTTCTAAGAGTGGAAGTAGTAAATAGCAATCTGTCAGGTGGCCAAAATTTATCGCTCGGGTCACAGGAATAAATAAAAATATAAATAACACCCCGTATTTTCCATAACCTATTTTTTTGAACGGTCAACATAACGTGGGTTTGTAATGCCGAAGTTTTGGATTAAAAAAAGACACGATTTCGCGATTAACATCAAATTAACAAAAAAAATCGGTCAACAAAACCAAAAAGTATATTTTTGACATGTATATTTTAAAAAAACACAGTGTCCTCCGTACACGTAAATCCCCATGAGTCAACACTAGGGCATCCGATCCCGGGAGTCGGGATCCCGTAATTCCAGGATCCCGTTCAATTTTCTGATCCCGAAATCCCGGGATTGACATGGTTGTGATCCTGGGATTTCGGGATTGAGAAATTTTGAGTAAATCCTGAAAAGTGAGACGAAATTGGCAAATCGGCGATTTCAAATTCCTCGGTGAGCTAAAAAAAAAAAACGAGGTTTCGTGACAATCCTGGGAAAAGTATACCAAATCGACGATTTCAAATTTCTCGGTGAGCTAAAAAAAAAAGTATACCAAATCGAGGATTTCAAATTCCTCTGTGAATTAATCTCAATCCCGGGATCCCAGGATTGAAAATTTATCAATCCCGAAATCCCAGGATTGGAAAAAGGCTCCGGGATTGGATACCTTAGTTAACACCAGTCGCTTTATTTCTTTCCACTTGAAATTAGGCTTGTTAAAAAAGTATTTTTAATTTAATCACTCATTATATAATAAATAAATGTTTCACAAAGTTAAATGCCTTTAATCAATATCATTTTTTTTGTTGTTTTCATCGAGAGTTTTCAACCTCTCAGAGCCTTTTTTATTTTTAATAGAGTCTGTACATTTTTGACGTAAACAAAACAACCCAAAGTGACGTACAGTACGCAGTCACTCAAATGTAATTCAAAATAATACACCAGGCATCATAATATTTGCACATAATTATTATAATTATTAATACTTAATCCGAATTTGTTCATCGAAACGCAAACGAGCTTGCTCAAATAAATTTGCAAGCGTTTTAATGATAATATGGAAAAGGCGGGAAAGGAATTTCATCACACGGGAAACTCCCACGCGGAAAAAATAATTAAGCGGATGTGTTTTCCGAATTTTCGAGTGAGATGTCGAGTGAAGTACTTACTCTATGGCACATACGTATATATTTTAGTTATTTACATTATTTGCTGATTGTATCTTGCGCTTCATAATATTATAAAAGGAAAAAGCATTCAAAATGACTCCATGGTTCACAATTTCAAAAATGACAGATACACAAAAAAAATCCGACTGCGGGAAGGAACGTAACCCACAGACTTTTCAAAACAGCTTTTAATTACAAGTTGGTTGTTGGGTATCCCATCACCACCCGTTATAATTATGCAGCCGCATTTTAACGGCCACCTTCCATAACGCAATGCAATCAAGAAAAGAATTTATTCCTCATATTATTGGCCCGACACAGAGCTGCACGGGATCTATCTTTTAACCATGCACCGTTGTGCTTAAAAGGTAAAGATATAATGAAAAAAGAGAATGTGACTTGCTCAGTCATTTAGTCAAGTGATATTAAGTATCCTGTGTATCCGTATGCTGAGAATCCGCCGTGGCGGAAGAGTTTAATCTACTCCGCGTTGAATTTGAAGAGGAATCAAGAATATCCCGTTCCACATATGATGTTGCAAATTTATCGAATGCTTCAAAATTGTGAGATCAGGTCAGCGTGGCCTATTGGGCCCGTATGAGGACGGACCACAGCAAACAGCTCTGCTCGTTAGGCATTCATCTCTAATTACTTTAAACACGTTTTATCAAAAAGATGCTAGCTGAAAATGTAAAATTAGTATCTAAATTTAACTTTTAAGTTTGAAAAAAGAAGGGCCTTTGGAAATTGCGATAAGGAAAAAGAATTCAAAATTGATGAACTATTTTAAATAATAATTAAATATCAGATAAAAACAATTAAAATTTAGTTCATAAGTCTCCATGCACTTCAAGATTGTGTATACTTTATAATAAGTTTTTGGCCCAAAATTATCAAAAAACGTTTTTTCCTTTTCCCTTTCCACAGTCAATATATTATATTATTAACCAATCGTAAAATACAAAAATATGATTATATAATAAAACTTCAAATAAAAATCCATTTCTTTCGACAAAAACTTAAAATATTCTTTAAGTCAATTAAAAAAAGTTTTAGAAATAATAATGAATAATAATGATGAATTGAAATGTTGGTTTTAATATGTGCCCGTTTGTAAATTTACATACCTTTACAAATATGAATCATGGCTTTATTCAGATTAATAATTTCATTACGACTATTTGTATAAATTTCCAGAAGCTCTCAAAATGTTTTTAATAGTTTTGAGTGTAAATCTCTCCAACGGTGGAATGAATTTCTGTACAGCGAATGGCTTTGAAAACTTTTCCAATGCAGGCAGTTTGTATGTGGATTCACGAATTTAACGGATGGATAGCTCTCACAGAAATCGCGGCTATTAGTAAACAGTGCGCTCAAAGGCGGCTTGGGAAAGTTTTTAGTAGTGAATCATTCACTTATTTATAGTCCGCAGGTCAATCACAGTTTGAGTATCTCTATTATTGGAAATTCCAATTATTCCTACGCACTAAAATTATTGACTGAATAATAAAGAAAAATTGTATAATTCGTGGTTAATATACTTTAAGTTATTTATTTTACATTAGTGGTGAAAAATGGTAACTTGTTCATTTATAATCAAATTATCATTCGAAGCGTCTTAAATTAAAAAAAAATAGTTTTGTGTCCTTAATGTCAATTTTTACTGTAAGGCTTCAAACCGCTATTTTTTTTTGTTCCAGTTGAAGTAAAAATATATATATCGGTTCGGTTCATCTCGAATCCAAATACCCAAGAATTCACCGATTTGCCCAAAATATCAAAATACGCGCTTTACCGAAAAAAAAACAAATATTTTTTTCGGTTCTGTTCCGGTTTCCGTTTTTGGTTTTCGGTTCAGTTCCGGTTTGAAGCCCTGATTTTTAGTTTAATCAAATGTTTATTGATAAATTAATTAAAATTTTAATACATTTTTTTAACCTATGTCTCCTTGCAATGTAGATAATATGGCCTCCTAATAGAGGTATCTCAACAGAAGTTTTTTTTACGATAACTGTTTGTTACTTAGTCACTTATTTTAAAAAGAGTAGTTGGGATAAAAATGGTACATTAGTGGTTAACTAATCGCTCTCGCTACGCCCAGTTGTTAAAGGATCGGAAAGGGTGGGAAAATTTTTTATTAGACTTCACAAACACCCATGCTTTCGAACAGAAATCAATCTAAAAAAAGTGTCGTTCGTACTGGGACTCAAACTCGTGAGATCCGGCAGGGAGGCCTACAACGTTAATCACTGTGCCATAGGACACTTAATACAAAATACTGTTTACAAACAGATTTTTAATTGATTCGTGGATTACTGTCAAAGTGCATAGATGTTTGTGATGTCTTGAATTCCCTCCCATCAATCCTATCTTTAAAACGGGTGAAGCTAGAGTGATTAGATAACCGCTAGCTCTGTACTACTCCTGCTCTTCTATTTCTACTATCTTTGAAAATAAATAGTGCTTGATTACAAGCAGTTCTCGTAGAATCACTTTTGTAGAGATATACTCTATTAGGAGTCCATATTCTCTACATTGAAAGTGGACATGGTCAAAAAAATATTGTATATGAATGAGGAGAGAGAACCTTTGAAATTCAACGAAGACTACTGTTCGAATTGAAATTCGAGAAGAAAATCATCAAAAGCTCTAGCCGTTTCACTAAACGTGTAAAGAATTGACAAAGTTTAATATGTATCCTCATCAGTAATTGAAACCAGGAGCTTTGTATCGGTTAACTGAGTTGTAAGCTCTTTTAAGCAATGCCATCTGATCAATAATATGTATTTTAGTTAGTCGAGAATATACTTATCGACTATAAGACCACAGTTTTTCCAAATCAGGTTTTTTCGATTATCAAAATAAATCAAACTTGATACACGTTCTATCAAAAGGATGCAAGCTGCAAATACCGAATAAGTATCTAAATTTAGCTTTTAAGTTTGAAAAAGATGACCTTGTAAAAAATTAAAACCAAGAAAAAAAACTGAAATATAGGTTTTTCCTACACAATTTATTTTATTAATATTAGGTTATGTCAACTAAACACCAGTTTAGAAGTCTCCGTGCAATTCAAGGTTGTGAATAATTCATAATTTGCATATAGCCCAAAATCATTATAACACGTTTTTTGCGCCTCCTGTAAAATTTGATGTGTAGGCTACGTCCTTTTTCTTTTCCACAGTCGATATGTTATTTAAATTAGATTTTAAAAAATGCGCATTAAAGCTTTAATGATGAATGAAAACGGTAAAAATTATGTCAATAAACCATCTGTATTAATTTCATTGAAATAAAAACAGAATAGCAAAGACTATAAACAAAGATAGTAATAGTTTCGTATATATATTTTACAAAGAAACCTTCTTGATTTCACAAAACGTAAAATTGAAAACAAAGTTTATAATAATTATTCAATAAAAGTGAAATTTGAATAAGTGGGTGTACGAAATTCATACTTCTTATAAAACTTATTTTGCCTAAAACAATATAAAGCAATTTATACTTCTTCTGTGAAGTGCCTTATGAAATTTGTATGAAATGAATTATTTTATTCCCATGACGTCGGGAATCTGGGCGTAAAGTTATTTCATCAAATTATAACAGTTAAATTTATACCTTCTTGATATTCATTATTTAAGAAGGCCGCGTTAACTACTTTATTTACTGTATTTTACTGAATACTTTACCCCGGTCGGAAAAGTCGCTGTCAGATAAGATTATCATCTACCAACCTTAATTTAATGGACATAATTTTTGATTGAGTGATTTGGAGTTTTTGTTTTCGAATGAACACATTTTTCTTAAAAGATAAATTTATTCATTGTTTATCTAATATTATCAAATTCCTTAGTTTTTTTTTAGATAAAAAAACGTTTTCCCTCGTTTCCAGAATGACCAATAGCGTCATTGCAAGACTTTCAGATAGGCATCTCAAAGGCGCCAATACTCAGTTAAATAAAAACAATATAATTCAAGATTTCGACTGAAGGTGCTTGGTGGAATTTCAATATTAAATTTGAATCGTTCAAATTATGTACACTCTCACAGATTTTGTCACTTACGACCCGGGTTTCGCCTTTCGGCATCTTCAGGCGTTCAAGTGCACGGATGAACTTGAACTGAGTCAGTTCAAGTTCATCCGTGAAAGGCGAAACCCGGGTCGTAAGTGACAAAATCTGTGGGAGTGTACATAATTTGAACGATTCAAATTAAAAAAACAATATAGTTTTATAATTAAACAAATAATAATAATCAAACTTGATTGTAAAAGTACTGTCCGTCCCAAGCGATTTAGAACAATATTTTCTTTATTTACGTAATCAACTATTGTTTAAACTAAATAAAATGTTTCCGCTTAGTAAAAAATAAGATTTATTACTTAATTCGTTGACTTTTGAGATCGGTTTAACGGTGATTACCTTAATAAAACCTTCTGCTAGAAGGTTGCGTGTGGCATTTATTCTTTAACTTCACTTAAGATTTCTTTGGAAGTTTTAAATAAATCTATTTTTTATTGTTCTCTTCCACCTGAAAAATAAAACGAAAACTTTGGAAAAGGGGGACTGTGTCAATAAGAAAATTTACATAATTTTAATTTTTATCTAAGGGTCCTTGTCTGTCTTTTCTACGTATAATTTTCTGGTGCAACTCTCCGTGGTTAACTTATCTCACCTCAAATAATATTATTCAATCGATTCGTTATCTGCTTTGCTACGCCAACCGCTGATCTTCAGCACTAGCAACTCATGCGACACCCTGTTCATTCAGAATCCCTAGTCTACATCTTTTGGAGGTAAAAACTGAGAGCTTTTTGAGTTTTAACAAATCTGACAATGTCTCATTCACCATAAAGTTAAAAAATTCCACTTTACATTGACCTTACCGGGAATTGAACCCAGTCTTGCTTTGTTGATAGAGCCAAACTTTTACCAACTCAACTACATGTAGCGATAATTATTAGATTCACGGCTGTGACAACATTGCTAGATGCCATCTTAATTACAAAAAAGGCAGAAAATGTCTCGCTCAAACTTTTAAGAATTATTTGAGAGTTTTTTGAGTTATGTGTCCAGGTACTCTGACCCATACGCCAGAACTGATGTTATAATTGGTTTATGGGGACAAACTTTTATATTTTGTGATAAACGGGAAGATTACGATTACGTCTATTGAAGCATATCGACCGTGGAAAGGTAAAAGGACGTAGCCCACAGTTTTTTTAAAACAGCTTTTTTTCTATAATCACAATGTATCAAACCTGATACACGTTCTATCAAAAAGGTGTAAGCTGCAAATGCTGAATTAGTATCTAAATTTATCTTTTAAGTTTGAAAAAGATGACCTTGTAAAAAATTAAATCCAAGAAAAAGACTTAAATACAGGTTTTTCCTAGACAATTTCCTTAATTAATATTAGATTATGTCATACTTTCGATGGTTTCAGCGGTAACTTTGTGGAAGTTTATTTTAATGTAAAATTTAAAATAATTTTGATTATTCCACGTATTGTGTAACTAACTGTGATACGTGGAATAATCAAAGTTATTTTTAATTTTATAATAGATTATGTCAATTAAACACCAGTTTAGAAGTCTCTGTGCACTTCAAAGTAGTGTATAATTCATAATTAGCACTTGGTCCAAAATCATCAAAACACATTTTTTGCGCCTCCTGTAAAATTTGATATGTGTGTGTTAAGTCTTTTTTCCTTTCCACAGTCGATATTATATTGTTAATTCCAATAACCTTTAAGTTATTTAATTAATAATTGAGTCAAGAGTTAACAGCCTTCGCCTAGTCTCTTCACAGTTCAGCAATTAAGGAGTATGAGAATCGAGTTGATTTTGTACTAGGCATAAAGAAATATCGATCCATAATTGTTAAATGTACTTCATGGCTGGGACGCCATCTCATTTAAATTAAATAATTATTTTATGTCAACATAATTAATTAATTAGATGAATGTCGCCGACCTGCTTCCACATTTCAATCACTGCCAATCTAATTTGTCGCCAGTTTAGTGGCAAACAATGGTTGTTTGCCAAGCCCGTTTTACACGGGATCTATGGTATTGACGGTCCGTGGATTAGGGCAAGACTCGACGATCGTTGCCGGTCGGCCGAACCAATTATGATTCCGGCCTCCATCTCGTAGACTAATCCAGGCCGGACAATGCATGCATCAGGGTACCCTACGACAATACCAATTAAACCGTATATATAACACAATACATGTATCTAAAAACCGACAGCCAACTTATGTATACAATATATAGATTCTTTATCAACATCTAAATTAATTTGATATGTCTATCGTAGAGGTATCGATCAGGATTTTATAAATCGAGTGGCAAAAACCATTCTGGACTATTTTTTTATAAAAATGATATGTCAATGCTATCTTTTTCGTTAGATTATATTATATCTAATATAATAGGTGAAAGCTTTCCACTAATCGCTTACAATTTAAATCACACAACCTACTAATTATTGTACAAAGAACAATAGTTATCAAGTATTTTACAATTCTTATAATATGTATGTATATTACAAAAAAAAACCGCTCTCAGTGTGGTTCATATGAACTCTTCCGGATAACTGCATGTTACTCAGTGATCAACCACTATTTTTTGCAGAGTGTATATGATAAACAGACAGGGCTGTTTTTGCTATGCCTCATTTTATAGGATTAGATTGGTGGGAGGGAATTTCAGACATTACAAATTAAGCGATTAAAAAATCAATTTATGGAAACTGCTCGTACTGGAATTTGAACCCATAGACGCCGTTACCGACGTTAAACATCAGACCACGGACCTGACATGATACTTATAATATTAGTCATTCAGCATGTGTAGTTATTTTAGCTTTTTATTTGGGATTTTTCTTTTACATGATATCCAATTTCGTGTTCAAAAAAAAACTTACGCAAGCACAATATGCAAATTTTTAAATATTATTTTGTAATATTTCTCCAATTAGAAGTCGCTAAACAAAAAACGACATTGTAAATATCAGCATTGAAATGTCTTCAAAGCATACTTTAAAAACAATTTATTTTTAATAAACCTTTAAATTGACTTTATTATAATTTGCAAGCGGAGTACTGTATTAATATATTTTTTAATAAATAATGATAAAAATGAATTTTCACTGAAAGTATTATTTTATTTGTACGTTCATTTTAGCCGGTAGCACAAAACATATCGATTCTGGAAAGGAACACAGTTTTTTCAAAACACCTTTTTTGCCAAACTTGGTACACGTTCTATCAAAAAGATGTGAGCAACAAATGCCAAATTAGTATCCTTATTTAGCTTTTAAGTTTGAAAAAGATGAGCTTGTGAAAATTGAAACCAATAAAAAAGACTGGAAAAAAGGTTTTCCCTAGACAATTTCTTTGATTCATATTAGGTTATGTTAATTAAACACCAGGTTAGAAGTCTCCGTCAACTTCCAGAGTGTGTATATTTCATAATTTGCATATGGCCTAAAATCATCAAAACACATTTTTTGCGCCTCCTGTAAAATTTGCTATGTGTGGGTTACGTCCTTTTTCCTTTCCACAGTCGATATAACGCTATTTTATATTAATTATAAAGTATTTTATAGAATTCCGACCGGTTTCGCTCATCACTAGCATTCTCAGTATCAAATAAAAATGCTTGTGCAGAGCGAAACCGGTCATAGTCATATTAAATAAATGTGAAATTAATATAAAAGAGTCCTTTATTTTTTGAATATATGTAATTTTTTTGTCTCCGTTTCTACCAAGTTTTGTCAGTGAACACCTTAAAAGTGATTAAGCTTAAATTTTAACCATGCAACCTGTCTACCTCCAACCATCATTCTCCATTATGGCTTATAAGAAAAAGGTTTTGCGATTTGATTTAAGCATTGTATTCTTTTATTCATATATTCTTGCAAAGCTAATGATTTTTTCCGTTTTCCTTTCAGGTGAGTGCAGATAAAGGATATGCCAAGTCAGCATTTTTTTTAAAGCAACTACATTATATAAAATATGATATGGTTTAGCAAGCAGGTATTGTAAAAATTATCTTTTATAATAAAAAAAAAACATAACGTTATGTATTATTTTGAAAACATCAAAAGATATTCACAACTGACGTTGATTAGGAATTACTCTTGGGTAGCATTTTCAGGAAACTTTTAACTTAACAATTAAGAAAAAATACTAGTGTATTTAAAATTTTGAACTGTCTTTATCTAAGTGAAGAATGCATTTTGAAAACGATGACTTGCATGGTATATTTTTTCAATAAATATAATTAACTCACTGATCTAAACTTAATTTAATGATCATCACTCACTTCTAGATATTTTTTGATATTAAAATCAAGGAGTTTTATTGTATTTAACTCTAATACATTTCAAACAGCTGACTGAATACACGTAAAGCTTTGTTTTGTATTGTAAAAAGAGCGCAAAACGTTAAAAATACTGAAAGCCATGATAAAAATTCTTTACCTGGGTAAAAAACAAGAAAAAAATACTAACCATAAAGGTTGTTATATTTTAAAAATAAACGATTTACAGAATGATGTGTTTTAAATATTTTTTTATGCAACACTGACCAACTTCAGTTATCATTCACATGTGTTGAGAAAGGAAAACAATGTTATAAAAGCCTTAAAGGTAAATATTATATTTAAATTCTTTATAATAAAAAATATTTACTGATGCTGTTTGATCAAATTTTAATCATTCAATTTTTTACATTTCTTAACTTTTGTCATTTGCATTTGGCACCTTCCAAAAAAACTGACTGATTTGTGAAGCAGAATATTTTTATGTCAGGTCCGTGGCACTGTGGTCAACGATGTTAGCTTCACTTTTAAGGTGTTCACTGTCAATACTTGGTGAATTTGCATTTTAATAAAAATAATAAAAGCTTTTTAGTACGCGAGGAGCGAAACTGGTCCTGATCAAATAAATTTTAAGTGGAAAAAGTACTAAAAATCTTTATTATTTTTATTTTTTATTTTTTATTATGATGTTACCTTCCGTGACGGTTTTCGCTGGTTTGACTTTTAGTACAAACAGCATTTTTTAATAATAAATTTGTTTAAAGGCATAGGTGATTGTAATGTCTAAAAAATATATTTTAATACCGAAGCATAGCGATAGCAATTAGTTAAACATTGCCATAGCTTCTATTTTTCTATCTCTATTCTATATAACTCACAGAACTTGTAAAAAGCCAATACGATTATAAAATGAATTCTATTTCTTATTGGGAGAGTAGAGATGTATTAAAAAAAACATAAATGTCTCGTTTATGACTGAATGAACCCAAACACTTATTTTTTTTAAGTGAATGAGTGTCACTTAAATACAATTATTATAAAAGTACTCTTTCCCTTTTTTACACTACTGTATTAATTTAAGAAAGTGTAAGAAAACTGTTTAAAATAAAATTTTAATGAAAAACAAGTATTTTTTTTTCTTATAATAACAAAAATAAACAAAATATCAATTTGTACGGACACATCCCTATTAAATACTGGTTAAAAGCATTACGACATAATTAAAATAGCTGACGGCTCGAAATTGTTGTAGCATGCTTTCTACCGATCAACTCGAAATAGCTGCCTAGCTGCAGCTCATCAGAAACATGTTGTTCAAATACATACAGCCCTCGTACCCCTCACGCCGACCGGAAGTGTTATCTTAATGGGAGGCCGCAATTAGTTAACGGATACCGCAACTTGCAAATGGCTCCGTGGGCTAACACGAAAGTCGCATTATGTATCGGTAATTGATTTATGGGAGGTAGTGATTTGCCTTTGTAGACTTGTAAGAACGTTTGAAAGAAATATACTCTTTATTAATATATCACTTTACTATTGTTTTATTGTACATTCAAATTGAATTGTCATTAATTTCTAAACAAAACTAAATTAAATAAAATAATAAATTATGTATAACTTTTATTCATTGTTAATTCTGACTTGTATCGCTAAGTTGCAAAACCCGATCTGACCGGTTTTTAACGAAAATGACGTATGAATGTAGTTAATTGATCCATCGAAAAAGCTATCATTTTTTAAAATTTATAGTTGCAAATTGTATTCCGTTTCGTCAAAAAATCAATATGAATATTAACGCGAATCGCAAAACCCGCTCTAAAAACGCTAAAATACGCTTTTGGGATAAACCAAACACGTTAATTGACAACTGTACGGTATATAAGTTGAATTAGAGATTTTTTTTTGATTTTATTTGTATCCTGGAAGACATAAAATAACTTTTAATTTTCAACATAAAAAAGGGCTCAAGGTTTAACTTCAGATTAATAATATAAATAGAAGCTTTTCCTAACAAATACTGACAGTGACTAGATAAATAAAAGCAATTTAATATTGCCAAACAGTATTTTAGTAAGCTTAGTAATGCTTAGAGACCCGTGTTTTTAGCATCTATTTTTTTAAATTTTCGCATTTTGTAGCATTTATAATTCTAGATTTTCAGATTTTAGCATCTATTTAGCATCTATTTTTATAAAACACAAATATCAAATAATTATCATCTTTAATACATTTTAACAATTTATTAATAGAAAATATTAACAAGTATATATAAAAGGGTATATTACATTGTTTGTTTAATCTATATCTTATCTTACTTATTTATTAAAATTAATCATTGAACATATTTCAACGGATGAATTTTTTAGATTAGTGCGACGATCAGTTACTATTAGATTGTATTTACTAAAGAATCTTTCAACATCAACACTATTTACTGGACACCAAATTGATTGGATGGCAGCACAACCAAATTCTTTATAATTTAATTTTGTGGCCATTAACAATTGTAAAATATTTGGTTTTAAATCATTTTTTATAATTTCCAAAAGTTGTTTGAAAAAATATTGATATCCTTCAATACATTGGGATTCTGTTAATAAATTGAATAAGGGCAAGTTTTTAAAAAGTATAATGGTTTGTTTAACATTAATGCTAGATTTTGATCCAACTACGGATGGATTAAAAAGTTGACTCAAAGTTTCATAATACAAATTGATTTCATTTATCACCAAATGAGACTCGAGTTTGATAAGACTTTTTTTTGCAGTGTTAGTTAAATAAAATTTCAGTTCCTTTTTTATTGGCTCGCTGGTGAGGGAAAGTATTTGTTTTACTTCAGCAGAAAAAACTCCATCAACATGATTTTGTAGATTTCGTTTTATGTCGTCTATTTCCTCCCATAGTAAATGTGCGAAAGGATATGTAGAGCCTTCCAATTTATCTATCAAATCTATAAATTTGATACAAATATCTCCCACATATTTTGACTGTGTTCTTATTAATATTGGATCAGCCTCATAGAGTGCAATTATTTTATCCCTACAATCATTTTTAATATGAGTTGTCTGAAAAAAAATCATTAATTGGTCAAAATATGTGTCGAAATATTTCACAGATTTAAACCATGACTTCCACCGAGTGATTATAGGACTTGGAAATAAAATCGGCTTAATATTAGGATATTTTGACTTCAAAAATGCCAAATATGCAGATTTCATTTTCCTGGAATGTAGGAATGCCAACTTTATTTTACAAATGAATTCATTGAGAAGTGTTAATTCTTTCATAAATATATTACCGACTAAGCTTATTTTATGTGCCCAGCACTGGAAATGTAATATATTTTCTCCTATTAAATTTTTTAAACTACTAAAACATGAAATCATGTAGGGTGCTGAATCCGAAACTAAACCGACTATACTCGTATAAGAGACATTATAATCTCTCACATGGCAATGTTGCCAGTATAAAAAAATGAACATAACGATGCAAAGTATGTCCATATACGTTATGTATGCAAAATCTATCATTTTATATGCAGAATAGTCAAATTTCTCTTAAAAAACATGTAAATTTTGCAATTATTTGTGATTTTAGCATATATTTGCATATTTTATGAAATTCGCAATTATTAGCATCTATTCCGAATTTTAGCATCTATTTCGCATCTATTGCAAAGTGCTAAAAACACGTGTCTCTAGTAATGCTTGACATACCCCACAAAATGGTAGTTGCTATTTTCTGAGCATAACAATGGCGTCAATATACACTATTATAATCCTACGTGGACGATGCTTTCCTGTTATGTTTACCTTAATACAGCCTCGTTGTCCAAGGCCACATTATTTACACCTAACGTGAGCTTTAGCCTATATGTTTTAGCTTGAAATTTCATGAACGTATTAGCAATAATCACTATTTATCTATATCAAGAGGTACGATTTCGGGTGCTTTTTCGAGCTCTGTAAAAAATAAACAAAGAAAAAATTTTCAGTCCATCTTTTTACCATTCGTTCATTTATATTTTTAAAATACATAAAAAATTCAAAAAAATAATTAATTTCAAAACTTAAGTTATCAGTTATTAATTTAAAAAAAACAATTTCTACGTTTTTTTAACAGTAGTAAAAAATATTTTTTTTTACTTAGCCATTTTTTTTTTTTATATCAAATTTATGGAGCTTCAAGTACCAGGACGCACCAATATACTTAGCCATAGCTGTATAGAAGGTTCATACAAAATTTCAAATAAATTGGTTAAGTAGAACTTGAAATATTATGCACGCCAGCTTGAAAAAAGTAGTTTCGAGAAAAACACGTTTTAGGTTTTGAGTTTCGACTCGTTTCGGTCGGACTAGCTCAAAAATCGCTGTAGCTCGGTAAATAAGTAAAATTTTGAAAAATCCCTTTTATGGCATACTCTCAAATGTCTAAAATTTGAAAAAAATATAAAAAATAAATAATCGATTTTTTCAATTTTCTACACTAGAATACCCCATTAAGCGATGATATAATAAATAAACAAAAATCATGAACTCACGACAGTTAATTTATTAATAAACAATTGTTTGTATTAATCATCCTACAATACCGATATTTTCATGTATTAATCGCGGTTTATAACACAATTAAAGTAAAATTCAACGAAAAAGGATACAGATTTTTACAATTGATGAATTGTTCAAAAGACAAGAGTTTGGTATATATTTAAAAAAAGTGACCAAGCTTAAAAATAGTTTCACATGGATTGTGTAAATTAATTGAAAACCATTTTGTCACTGTGGAATTGGGAGAACTATACCGCGATGACTTCAATATTGTAGAAAAGAGTACTTTGCTATTTTACCTTACACAACTACTAAGTAAAATAAACAGTAAACTTTAATTTTAATTCAAAATATGATTTAGTTATAAATGATTGTTTTATATTCCATCTGATCAATAAATAGTTAGTTAAATGCACCATAATGTTAAATGTTATTTTTTGTGGTTTTAAAATTATTTTTTACCAATTCTGATCATTACTCAAAGATATGAATAAATGTGATACACTCTACAAATTGTATCACTCGTGTAATAAATGGATACGGGTCTATACTTTGACTAATTGTATGTAACTTTTTTTCTATGAAAATCCTTTCCAACCTTACGTAATATTCTAAGTTACTTCTTTTCAAACATCATGATTATTTCCAGACTGAGTATTTTTTATTATAACTCCACTGTCGTCCGCACAAAAGGACCTTTTTGGCGTTGGGAGTATGACGGTTTAGTCCTAAATCCGAGCGAGGAGAGGTCCTGACAAAACCTTCCTTTTACCTTTCCCACGATAATTTATCTTCGTCCTTTTCAATTATTAGACCCGCCAGCTCTCTCCGACCAGCACTACACTACGGTATGACATAATAATAACGTACAGTGGATGTATACGACCAGACACGAGAAAAATCGCAGAAAACATTTGTTAATAATTCACTTATCCCACTAAAATTTTCTATATAACCGAGATTTTTTGGAATATTTCTTTATGCTTCTACGTACAAAATAGAAAAAAATTAAAACGCAAAACTAAAAATACGTTTCAGGGCTTCATTTTTAAAAATAAAATTTGGCAAAACTACAGTAAAACCTCCATTTACACTAAAGTCAGGACAGTGTAATTCGGAGTTGTATAATTGGGGGTATGAATCTCATACAAAATTAGAGATTTGGTTTTTTCCGTAAAAAAATGCAAAACTAAGATTTCCCTTAGTATTGCAAACAAAAAATATTAACGTAATATTTAGTTACCAAGTGATAAAATGCAAAGCTCGCCAAAATCCCACACATAGACAGTCGCCTGCTATACGTGTATAGCCTGGCATGTGTTGAATACACAGACGCTAGCCAACATTTAACTATATGCGCGGCACAGACGACCGTCTCGTAGTAACGACAATGGAATGCGACCGTGCAATTGGGGGATTTGCGGTGAATATTTCAAGCAAGCGCGTAATTTGGGGTAGTGTATTGGGGGTTCCACTGTACTGGTTATAAGTAGTGTGGAGAGATTTTAGAACTATTTACATAGGAACTATTTTTCTTATCTAGGGTCCTTAAGCAACTGACGCAAAACCCGCAAAATTTTGAATATTTATTCCTGAGACAATGTCAGCACTAAAAATTGATCATACGAGAATTGTATATTAGTATCAAACGTATAACAGTGGTGGGTTATTTTCGGAGTTACAGTGGTTGTAAGTCAATTAATATACCGAAAAATATTTTTTTAATGTGAATTATAATATGGATATGTTTATTTTGTTCATTCTTTAAAAAAATCCAGATGTACTGAAATGATAAAAAAATCTAAGAAAATAAGTAAACATAAAATACATTACTACAATCTACCACTAAAATGATAATATATTCAGAGCAAACTATGAACAACGTGCAAACTTTATTATTTAAAGTTTAAGTTGTCGTCAACTAAGATAGTTTGCTCTTAACAATTCAAGGAAGTATCATTAAACAAAATACAATATACCTTTGTATTATTTGCAACATAAAAACAAGCTGTTATTCTTTTGTAACATATTAAATAAAAGAAAACTATATATATTTAAAGATTTTGACTGAAGGTGCTTGGTGGAATTTCAATATTAAATTTGAATCGTTCAAATTACGTAGATTCACACAGATTTTATCACTAACGACCCGGGTCGTCAGTTCAAGTTCATCCGTGCACTTAAACGCCTGAAGATGCCGAAAGACGAAACCCGGGTCTTTAGTGAAAAAATCTGTGTGAATGTACATAATTTGAACGATTCAAATTTAACTATATATATAACTATTTTTTATAATTTACTAAAATTATTTTTTTTCAACCAGAATAACGATTAAATTATTTTGTTGTGTTGTGTGAAATGATTGAATTTACTTTTATATTAAGAATTTTTTTTAAGTCGTCCCATAGAGGAACTTGACAATCGACGTCATGCTTTTTCCCCAAGAATTGTGTGATTGCCTATTAGAATTGCTAGATTAAATAAGAACAGGTTGAAAAAACATTAAATTTAAAAAAAATATATCAATAATTTGTATAGCAGATAACGCTTAAGAAATTTTAGTTGGCAACTTTAATACTTTAAAAGATTTCTGAATTAAAAGGTAACTCATAAAGAAGTCACTAAAAACCACTTGTGGTTGGCTTATAGTTTATGTACACTTTGCTTCAACTGTAGGTATGGGAATTATACTATAAGATTATTTATTTATTTATTTAATTAACATTGCACAAGGTTGACTAAATTTAAAACTTTTACAATGAAGCAAAAAAATAGTACAATTTTATATTAAAAGCAGTATAAAAAATGGCAAGGAACTCAACTGAGTAAGCTACGACGAACTTTACTTTAATACATAAAACAGAGTATTCGTCGGAACTCACCCACGTCTACGTGGAATATGTCGACATCCAAAGCAATATTTTTGAACACCGTTAAAGCTCTCCCTAATGGCATCCCCATCGGCAGGCTGGTTCTTTACCTTGGGAGAACAAACAATTCATGTTCACAATTTCTCAAAAAAACAATCAGGAACATTTAGATTCACATTGTCAAGAATCGTGGAATTCTTATTTTAGTGGCATTGAAAATGGGACACGTAAGATTCGAGTGCTCTCAGCCATGGGACGAATTTACGTAATGTGTATTTTTTATTTAAATTTGTCGATCAATAAAGACAAAAAGAGCAAAAATTACATTTATTAATGGCTTATTTTAATGCTGTATTTTAAAACGTTGTCAACTTAATTATAATTTAAATCTCCGATAAAGTTTTACAATTCAAAACATAAATCGTTGGTCTGAATTTATTAACAGCGGTATTAGTTCCGCAGCTTTTGAGCTTTTTGCCTTTCGATCGAGTCAAACAACTTTAGTTGTAAAGCTTAAGTTAAATTCAAAATAGTACAAATAAAAATCGCCGGAAGTCAAGTGGGTACTTTACACCAGAAGGTTCTGTGCAAAGTTTTCACTCAACTGATACTAGAGTTCGCCGAATGTATTCCCTTGGTTTTATTTTATTAATAGTTCTCACTCAATGAAAGTTTTAACAAGAGTTTTATTTGTTTTATATGTATATATATATATATATTGGTGTATTTTGGGAACAACTTGATAACTGATCTTCGAAACGTTGTAGCATACATACAGTCTGCGCAAGAATGTTTCGGGTACCGTACGAAAATTCAGTTTTGTATTTTAAAATGTCTTCTCCAAAATCCAAAATCCAAATCTCAAATATAAATAGTTTTACCTTTGATACAGTTTTTAACAACTAATAATAAACTAATGATAGCTAATGATTTATTAAATATTTTTTAATTTAATATGCATTTTTTTTATCAATTGTTAACTCTCGCGGCTCAGAGACTAGAAAAATACTTTTCTGCCCATGGGGGTCGTTTAGGGACCCCAGTGGTTTCCTCATTATTGGCCTTATTCTTATGAATTTCAAAAAAAAAATAGTCTAAGGGCTTTAAAATATCTCTCTGCATCATTCCTCATACATTTTTTTACAATAATCCGTTGTTTTTTAATAATTATTCATATTTTAAGTTTCGAGTAAAAAATACGTCATTTCAGTACAAATATGTATTTGCAACTGACGCGTTCAGTCTAGTTATCTTACGAACGATCGCTGATAAGCGGGCGCTTATCTCGTTATCGTATCGCGTTATAGTGTATTTATATAAACTTCTAAAGGTCCAAAAAACTATGATATAAAAATACCTTAATTATAAACATTGTATCACCCATATTAAAATTGATAATTAAGAAAATGTGGGTATTGGGGTATCATTTCTTGCGCTTAGAACCGGAAAAGTTAATGATTGATAACTTTTAACATCCATGGAATATTAAAATGCATTGAAAAAATCCATGTATCCATTTAGCTGCGCTTATAGCAACTGTTGCAAAACTTAATGCACTCATATGTTACTATGTTTTAAAAGAAAAAATATATAAGAACAATTTCTAAATATTGTTAAATTTTAATATGCAATTCTAAACAGCAAAAATCTTAAAAAAACACAACCCTTTATATTTATTTAGCGTCTGATGTTTTTTTCACAATAATTCCGACAGCAAAAGTCTTAGCTATTCAAAACAACGACAAAGCAATACTCAAAAGAATAAAAAGCTTACAAATAATATCCTTGCAGGATGAAAACTTAAGGAAGTATGATTAAAATTTTGAGAATAATGCGCATTAAAAAATCCTAACGACGTAAATTTTTAAGTATTTAACTTTTTAACCCCTGCTGCAAGCGGGAAACCACCGTAGTAAGTTTTCCATTCAGTGGAAAGGAAATCTTTTTCACTACTTTTTACTTTTCTCTCGCAGAGAATGTGGAGGCAAAAATGAGACAGGGTGCACAGTTTCGAAAACTGTAATAGCAATCTATATTAGCCTACAACTCTAAATTCTACAGTGCAAATAAATTTTCTTAAAAAAATGGATAATTATATTTTGATAAAACTCTTAAATACTGACATTTAGTCATATTATTATCATATAATCAATTGTCAACACTACAATATATTTTTTAATAAAACAGAAAATAACGTTTAGACACTTTACTGTTTAACACTTCCCCTACGGTGAAAAATACTTCCAATATGATGCTGGGCCTTAAAGAACCAAGCGATTTTTTTTTTTTAAATGTACGTCCTGTGTTTTTACCGTCCATCAAAGGGCGATGAATGTAAAAACATGTTTTTTCACTTGATTCTTTAATGGCCAGCAACGTATCGGAAATATTTTTTAGCACCGTTGTCGAATAGTTAATGCTTTAAGTTCAAATATACTATGGAGTATGGACTATTATCTGGCATTTGTCGTTTAGAGCTTATATTTGTTCCATGCTACGTTTGTTGCGATCTATGATATCAAAAAAAGTTACGTTCTTTCAATGACATACCGTGCTTATGGTTTTATTTAAAACATAAAAGGAATAAGTTCTAAGAACTTCTGGTTGTAAATTTTAGTTATTTACTTTAGTAATGAAGAATTTTATATCACTTTGTTAAAAATTTCCCAAATCTTAATTATGTTTATAATTAATTACCATCAATCACCACTTTTATTACAATTTATTAATGATTTTTTAATTGAATGTATGTTAGAGGTGTTAAACATTTAAATTTTGTGTAATTATAAAGTCACTTATACTGTAATTTGTAAATTCTTTTCAATGTCAATTGTTGTTTACACCTTTTTATTTTAATTCATTTTTGTATAATTAGCACAGTTTAAATACTTTTCTTATCAGTTGACAATGCTCACAATGAGCAAAACCGGTCTTGACCTTTTAAATAAAGTGGAATAAAGTACAAAGAAATGTTGTGTATTTATTATTAGAAAAATTTACCTGTGAATTCACAGATAAGCAATACAAATAAAAATTGTAAAAATGTATTCTTGCAAACATGCAACTGAGTTCATGTTTGAAATTGTGTTTCATTATTTAATTCAGTAGAAGAGAATAAACAATCATCTTTACAGCAGATGAGATTAAAATCTCTTTTCCTCGGTTTGAATTATTATCCCCTTTCTTGTAACTTAAATAGCTCATTTCGAAGCATGACTCTCGCAGTATTTTCCTTGCACCGCGGAGTGCTTGCATCGGAACACGAGCAAATGTAGAAAGTACATTGCAAGTATGAAAAGAGTCCTTTGTGAGGGAGGGAAATGAGTTTTTATGGCGCACACTTTGTACTCCCACCCCTGCGGGGGTCCGCCATCAATTACTACTGAAACCATCGTTGCGGCCTTTCAAACCATTTCGTTACCATACAATATGAAAAAAAATCATTCTCTTACGGAACTAATGTTGTCAAAGATTAAACAATATCAAAAATCTGCAATGCATAACCGTGGATCAACTGATTAGTCATTGTAAAAAATGGTCTTATTTTGTACTTTTTTTACCATGGCCGCTCCCAATGTGAAGCATATGTACTCCTAATGGAGTTTATCTCAACATGAGTTTTTTCTACGAGAACTGCTTGTTACTCAGTTTCTCAACCTCTCTTTTTCCAAAGAGAGTAGGAATAAATAGAAAGATAGGACAGGACTAGTGGTTAGCTAATCGCTCTCGATACACCCCGTTCGTAAGGATGGGTGGGCGGGGGAATTCAAGACATCGCATACATCCATGCCTTTGAACAGAAATTCATTAATCGATTATTTCCGCTCTCAATGCAGAGTATATAGCCTCTTAATGGAGGTATCTCAACAGAAGTTTTTTCTACGAGAACTGTTTGTTACTCAGTCGCTCAACCTCACTTTTTTCAAAGTGAGTAGTAGGAATAGAAGAATAGAGCTAAGACAGGACTAGTGGTGAGCTAATTGCTCTCGATACGCCCCGTTCATAGGATAGGATGGGTGGTAGGAGGGAATTCAAGACATCGCATATATCCATGCATTCGAACAGAAATTCATAAATCGATTATAAAACTGTCTGTACTGGGTTTCGGACCCTTGACCTCCGTAACCGAAGCCAATGGCGTTGACCACTCGACCACACAGCTCTCACTAAGCCAGAGAAAATTAAGAAAATGATTGGAACAATTTACTGATTATTTGTTGAGCTATTGTTATGTGCAGTACAATGTGACATCATATAATTTTAGAAAACTGAATGATTTCTATACACGAGACAACTTTGGTATTTTTTTAAATAAACCTTTTCTATAAGGAAGAACTGAATATAAAAACTATTCATATATTAATCATTTAAACAAAGTTGCTTTGTTTTTTTGAAAAGAGGGGGAAAGAAAGCTAGGGCAGTACTAATGAATAGTAAATCGCTCTAACTAATGACTTGAATCTGTGAGATTCACCACGGAAGCCAACGACGTTGATCACTGCACCACGACAATTGCATAAACTTACTAGTAATGTTAGAATACAATGAAATAAAATAAAATCTAGCTTAAAAACGTATTAAATATATAATATTTGTACGTTATATGCAAAATTCGTCATCTCCAATGTCATATTGTCACACAATTTTTTACAACCTTTTTTTATTCAAAAATATTCCAATAATAATTTGTCTCGCTAAAAATTAAATTGGAAATCTTTTGATCTACTGACGAATGCTTCACTGGCAATTTATCGTGTACAAAAGATGTAAGAGTATAAATATTCATTTCAAAGATTTTTTTCATCGCTGACTTATTTCAATAGTATCTGAAACCCTTTGAATTTTCAATAAATAAAACCTGTAAATATTTCAAGGCAGGCATGACTATCCAAATAATATTTATGCTTACAAGGGAAATGTTTACAGCAATAATAATTCAAGTCAAAAATGGAAGCACAAAAGCGTAACTTGCAGACTCTAGCCTTTTGAGATACCGAGTTCAAAGCTGACATCAAAGAATTATAATGCTCATTGAGACGTATAGAGCTATATTGTTCAGATGGCCGTGCCGGTATAAATATTTTATTATAGTAGGTATATTTATTTATTGCTTCGTTTTGAAATAATAAACAAATAATATTTCACCAAAAATACAATGGGTTAGGACGATCCGCTTAATAATACGTTCGACTTACAATTGAGCTTGTAGTTGAAGATAGAAACTCTGTCTATAGAAAGTCTCCTCTTTTTTAATGTCCTGAGACACGAGACATAAAATTAAATTCTCGCATTCCCTGACTGTTGTAATCTTGCAGCGGTCTACAGCGACACCTATAATTAACTCATTTACTACTACTTTCGAAAAAAAGGTATAACTTTAAAACTATTTGACATTTTAAAAAATAATTTAGGCACCGGTTGTACAATACTTTGTTGCATAATACTTTATATATTTTAGCCTGTTTTTATTAGCGATACTCAACTTTTGTATTTTTTAATAAAGAAAATCGAGTATTTGACATAGAATTATATATTTCATCGAAAACGTAATAAATAACAAGCCAAATATACATTCTTCATATACAGAATACACCCTATATGAAGATTGTAAAGCCGTAGTGGGTGATGGTTGGTACAACGTTGAGTACCATAGGGAATAAAAAAAAAAGCCAAATATACATGCGCTCCTGTTTATTTTATTCCATAACCAAATTAGAAAATATAAAATTTTATTTTAACCTACAATTGCTTTTATTTTGGTGGCCTATTTTTTTAAGTTATATTTTAACTGTTTGCTGATTTTTCATCTCTGAAATCAACGAAAAAAAAATATTTGAAAATATGTTTAATTATTTTTTTTTAAATGATGCATCAAACATTTGTTACGCGATCTCTGTAGAGAATCTAAAACATTTGTCGTATTGGATGTTTATATTTCAACGCGTCACTCCGACCGGCAAAAAGACTCGTATACGAGTCAACCGTAGGCAATGTCAACAAATTCTTAAACGGCGTATTTACAAACTTTCGTGTAATTGATATAATCTAGCTTAAAATGATTTTCAAAACATCGTTGAGTAAAGCATTCTTTAATATTATATTGTAATAAAACTTATCTGTAAAAAATGAGCAAAAAGCAAGTGGCGTGCTTATAAAGTAACTGCCTATTAAAATACCGTATCATACTATGTATAATATTTTCTGTCAACTGTACTCTTTCTTTGGCGGTTTTAAGTGCCAGTCAAAAAGCTTTTTTAAATTTGTCAGTCTCGTTGTATTGTTGTCACAGAGTTTCTTTTTGGTATAATCACAATAATGATAAGAAAAAAATAAATAAGCTCCTACAAGTCGAGTTTAAATTAATTGCTCTATATGGCATACAGTTATTTTTTTAATTGGTATATAAACTTATGTTTAAGATTTCGACTGAAAGTGCTTGGTGGGATTTCAATATTAAATTCGAATCGTTCAAATCATGTACATTCACACAAGTTTTGTCACTAACAACCCAGGTTTCGCCTTTTGGGATCTTCAGGCGTTCAAGTGAACGGATGAACTTGAACTGAAAAGTCAGGTCAAGGTCTTGTGTGAACGTATATAATTTGAACGATTCAAATTTTGTATATAAATTCTGACAAATTTGACGAATGAAAATAGCAAAGAAATGATTATTTAATTTATCGCACAAAAAAATTGTGATTAAGTTTTATAAAAAACAATGTCTTCCCACTAGGGCTTGTTGGTTTTCAAAAACCGGTTTTTTGGCAAAATTTGTGACATTCGAAAACCGGTTTTTCAACTTCGTAACCGGTTGTGCCGAAATTTCCATAAACGAGTCTATAAAGAAAAGGACGGAAAATTTAGATATTTAATTTGATGGCTTAAAGACCATATGCCCCACATCATTACCCAGCGAAAGGGTATTTTTGATATCAGGAAATTTTGTTACAAAATGATCAGTGGACGCTTTGTGTTTTCTTGAATCAAGTTTTCTGAAGAAAAACGCCAAATAATTTCTTGTTGTGCATTATTATGTATGTATATAAATAAACAACATAAAAAATGATTTTTTTCTCACTATTTTATTTGAATAATAGATGTTTTTGTAAAACTTTGAAAACCGAATAAAACCGGTTTTCGAACAATATTGACATTCGTCAACCGGTTTTTTCAAAAGTCGGTTTTTGTATAAGCCCTACTTCCCACCAATAATTGACATTTTTCTCTTTGTTTAATTAAAATATAACAGTAGCCCCAATTTTTAATATAAAATCTAATCAATGCGAGTGTTTTGATGTTGTCAATTGCGTCCAGCTCAGCAACATTGCCTCCGGAAAGGTAAATATTTCTTGAAAATAATTATTTGGCACTGCGATGAGGAAATCAAAGGAGATAGTAATAACATTAATATTCTGGCGTTATCATATTTTGCTGGTGTTTATTCTTTGCCGTAGATTTTTCCATCATAATAATGAAATATGTCCGAATAAAATGAAAATACAAAAGTTCATAAAATCTTTCACGGAAATTTCTAGCATCAAACTGCCTCGCATTTTTTTCTGTTCATTTAATTAAGGAAGTGAATCAATATTTTTTTCTTTCGTTTCTATTGAAAATAATAATATCTTCGCAGGTTGATTTTCACATTAGGTGTAATGTATTTCTTTTCGAGAATAATAAAAAAATATATATATACACTTACCTAAAATAATAATGTAGCTTATTGAAACCTTCTATATACCAATTCAATGGAAACATAGTAGAAATTCGTTTTTAATATTAATTAAATTTACAATATATTTGACATTTGTTTCTCTGAAAAGTGTTTTCAGACAAGTTATAATGGGACTATTTACAAATAAACTAAATATTCATTTTAATTTCTATTCAACTTACTTATTAAAAACATAGAGGTTGTAATTTTTTCACTTTCTTCTTGGCGAAAGGAGGTGATTAAATACAAACACTTATGATATTATTTATAATTTTACTTCTTGTATGAAGAAAAGTAAATTCTAAAAGAAATATATTTGACAATGAAAAGCCGCCTGTTCTTGTAAAAGTGTTATACCTACACTAAAGATATTTTTTTTATAATTTAAATTTTATTTTATTTATTTTCAATAATCATAAACAATTCATTCTGAGCTCTTTGTTATTTACCAGATGGAGTAGTTTAACATATTTTTTTTCTTGCGATTGATTCGGCGGTAACTTTGTGGAAGATTTTAATATGAAATAACTTAGATTATTCCACGTATTGTGCTAATTGTGACACGTGTTTTGACTCAAAGGCATCCTCAGATAGTCTTACTTTCACAAATGCTCGTTTGAGTACGAATGATTTAACTTTTACTATTCTGATATATTATTAAAATAAAAATATTATAAAAACAGGAGACAAGGAGGGGATGATAGAAAAACAAACAAACAATAATGGTCATACAAATGACATTTACGTAAAGAAATGATTGGCTAATGAGTTGCATCAATTAAGAAGGTTAAAACCGTTTAAAAATAAATTTAGCAGTGGCGAACAACCTGTTTTATTAAAGATATTATTCAAAAATATTTTTTTATTGTTAATACTTTTACTTACTTCTAAAAATTCTAATCTATTAATTTTTAAGCCTTTCTTATTTACTCGATGGAGTATTTCTACGTTATTATTCTGATTAAAATTATGCTCGTTTTCTATGAGATGATTGGCAAACTCTGAAAGATTTACAGACAGATACAAAAATATTTATCTTTCCACATTAAAATAACTAATTTGTTATAAGTACAGTTTATGAGTGTTTTAACTTTTTCGTTATATCCACTCCACATTGAGAGCGGTCATTTTATAATACATTTATCGTCACTGTACGACCAAAGTTAGTAACAAAATTGAAAAAAATAAGGTAAATACGCATGAAAATTCTTTCGTATCAAACATTTGTCTTCAATAACTCAGATTGTTTATGTGTTGTAATAATTTGACAAAAGCAGGAAATCATACCTGTCTTTTCATTTGTTACTTTGTTTGAGTCAAATAGGCATGAAACAATTTGTATTTTAAGTTATTATTTAACAATGTTACATTTAATGTTGAGACTAAAAGCTTTTTTGCAGAAAGCTAAACTTTCCATACGCTTCTTTCGATGGATTCGGCCGTAGCTTTGTGGAAGTTCATTTTAATATAAAATAAATATAACTTCGATCATTCGTACTTAAGCAAACATTTGCGAAAGTAGTTGTCTGAGGATGCCTCTGAAAGAGGCAAAACACGTGTCACATTTTGTAACACAATACGTGGAATAATCAAAGTTATTTTTATTATATATTTTCCCTACGCTATCTACTCAAAACCATAACTTTTTTACTGAACAATCTGCAAGTATGTAACGATATTACAACGGCTAAAATTTTTCATTGATATCTTTTTAATTGTCAAATTATTTAGCAGGTAAATGACATTTTTTTTAATCCATGTCTGCTACCAATGTGAATCATAAGGCTTTCTAATGAAGGTATATCAACAGAAGTTTTGTATACGAGATCTGTTTTTTACTCAGTCGCTCAACCTCTTTTTTTTCCAAAGATAGTCATATAGATAGAAGAATAAGACTAAGACATGACAAGTGATTTACTAATCGCTGAATTTACGTCCAGTAATTAAAGAATCGGAATGGTGAAAGGAAATTTTTAGGCACCACAAACACCGATGCTTTCGAACAGAAATCGATAAATCGATCGAAAAAATGCTATTCGTAACCAATGCTAGCCAGTACGCTATAGGACCCAACAATTGAGAACTTCAATTTTAAAACCTACCCAAAGAACATTTTTGATTTTTTTCAAATTTTGATGCCAACTTGTTCTATTAATTAATGAATTTCCGATTTTAAAACTTCTCTAAATAAAGAGAAAACGTATTTTAAAAAACGTGTTTAGTCTCATAACCTACTGAAATCCAAAAAGCCCACTGCAGTTTTTTGCATTGGGTGAGTTCCGACGAATACTATTTTTTTACGTATTAAAATAGAGTTAGTCGGAGCTTACTCAGTTGACTTCCTTGCCATTTTTTTCTACTGCTTTTAATATTAAATTGTAATATTTCTTTTTTCTTCATTGTAAAAGTTTTAAATTTATAATTGGTCAACCTTGTGCAATGTCAATTAAATAAATAAATAAATAATTTTGGTTTTTGGAGTAAGGTAGGCTGTTGAGTATCCGACCACCACCCGTTATGTGTATGCTGCCACCTTCCATAACGCAATGCGATCAAGAAAAGAAAAGAATTTATTCCTCATATTATTGGCCCGATACAGAGCTGCACGGGACCTATCTTTTAACCATGCACTGTTGTGCTTAAAAGATAAAGATATCAAGAAAAGTAAGGTAGGCTATAAAATCAATGCGCTCAATTAGTTCACGTTTGACAATATTTCCTACACAAGAAACGGTAATGACAAAAAAAAACTTTGTTACAGCCTGGAAAATCTTTATTGCTTTTTACTGAGCGGGCGGAAGTGGGGCCTAGAATTCAATATGCTTATCACTCGTGTAAGCGAACGCATAACTCTTTAAACAAAAACACCAACTACACGGAAAGGGCCCAAGATGGCGGGCGGCAACATCTCACGGTTTCTCGCAAACATTCGCGCGACAGATATGTTTGCGTAAATTTCGCAAAAAACATGGCGAAATAAATTGGCTGCTCCGCTCGAAGAGTTTCCGCGGCGGGACCATGAACGCGCGTGTCTTTAAAAC
The DNA here is from genome assembly GCA_031772345.1 of Himalopsyche anomala. NCBI lineage: Eukaryota > Metazoa > Arthropoda > Insecta > Trichoptera > Rhyacophilidae > Himalopsyche > Himalopsyche anomala. The sequence goes on from CM062842.1 coordinate 15,418,763, forward strand.
GGCCGAAATAAATTTATCATCGTATTATTTACAAGAGAAAACTGCGTGCCGAGAAAATGATAAGTAATGTTCGCGCCTTATTTTTACTCTCCGCGGGGCATCTTGCGATCAATTTAACCCTTCATTTCAAAAACTTTCACAAACAAAAATGATAAAAAAAATCACATTCACGTAGCATAAATACACCCACACCTCGATTTGCATGGTATTTTGGTTCTGCAAAATTCGTGTAATACATTGTTTATCGACTGTGGAAAGAAAAAAGAAAGTAAAATATATGTAACACTAAAATCACATTTAATAAGTGAAATAATGTAATTAGAATTTGAATTAGTATGTTAGAGTGAATAATATGATTCATTGTGTATCTCTTCTTAGCCAGTATATATAGCTGAGCAAATTTACGTTTAAAGCATAGTTCTGACGATGGCGAAAGCCGAAATAGCTATCAACGTATAGCATATATAAAAAACTGTAGAACTGAAATACCTCGATATTTTTACCCTATTAAAATGGAGTTCTACCAAGTAAATACCAAATCAATAAATAAAAAGAACGTAACCCACAGTTTTTTCAATAATCAAAAAAAGAATCGTTAATTGAACTGATAAATTACATGTCGTCACTGAATTGGCAGTAACAGATTAATAATTCTGAGAAAACAGCAAATGAAAAATTTAAGATTTTTTAATAAAGTCTATAGCAGCGGACAAGCAACTCAAATGCAAAGTGCGTGTCATGAAACAGGTAATTTAAAGTGCCGGACACTCAGCGTCCCTCTACTATAAAACTAGTAAGCTTATTGTATATTGAAACAATTTTATTGATTATAATAATACACGAAATATAAAAAGTCATAAAAAACACAATATTTAGACATTAGTAACTTACCTTGAGGTTCATCTTTGGAAGCTAACACCTCAATATTTGGTTCATAGTTAGAAGCTTTTAATTTTAAATGCAATTTATAGGATTTTTGAATTGGAAAAGCTAAAAAAAAACAAACGATTCACGTTGATATTCTGGATAAAAAGTATAAGGAATCGAGAATTTCAAATTCCTCGGTGAGCTAAAAAAACGGGTTTCGCAGATATTCTGGGAAAAAAGTATAGGGAATCGAAGATTTAAAATTCCTTGGTTACCTAAAAATAAAAAACGACGGGTGACAATCCCGAATCAATAGGATTGATTTTCAAATACATGTACCCATAAAATAACAAGTTGTATCGATCTATATAACTGAGAAAATATATAAATATTACATATCAACTGCGGAAAGGAAAAAGGACGTATCCCACACATACCAAATTTTACAGGAGGCACAAAAAAGTGTATCGATGATTTTGGGTCACAGGCAAATTAAGAAATATATTCAAAATTGAAGTGCACGAAGACTTGTAAACTGATGTTTAATCGACATGATCTAATATAAATTTAATATATTTTTTAATAATAACCCATTTATAAGTCTTTTTTCCTGTTTACAATTTTAACAAGCTCAACTTTTTCAAACTTAAAAGCTAAATTTTCATACTAATTCGACATTTGCAGCTTACATCCTTTTGATAAAACGTGTATCAAGTTTAATACATTCTGATTATCGAAAAAAAGCTGTTTTGAAAAACCTGTGGGTTTCTTCCTTTTTTCTTTCCACAGTCGATATATTATGCTACTTGTATTGAAATATTTTAATAATTCTATTATTTGCCACTTGCAGTTCTAAAAAAATATCAAATCAAAAAATAACAAGAGGATCTTTATTTTATATATTTTTTTATAAAATAAACCGTCTTTTTACTCAATTCGTATGGCACAGCTCAGGGCCTTGATTTTTTTTTCTTTCAGCAACGTCGGGGTGGCGAAAAAAATATGGCGACCAAAAAAACTGTGATCTCTTTATTGCTAATAAATTGCTAAGATGGGGTCATTCCGGCAGAAGTACAAGCGCCTCTTTCCCGTTCCACGCTATTTATTGGACAGCCTATGACGTATTTATTGAACCGAGTCACTTAAATCGGCCGCCCCTGGGGAGCTGTTTTTTTTTCATCTTATATATTTCTATATATATACAAGTTCAGTTAATGTTTGTGCTGAAAAGGATTTTATGTATCAAAAATGCGGCCAGGCGTCGGGCAAGATATTTTTAATGCGTACAGCATAAAGCGCCCATAAAATTCAAATAATGAAACTCTATGTTAGTACATAAAAAAAAGCCCGTTAAAGCTGCGACGGATTCAATAGTTTATTTTGTGAGCTTTAGTTCATGCGTGTTATTGAACGCTAGAAAACTTAAAGGTTTAGTATTAACATGAAGTAAGTGTACCCTCTGTCTCAAGAAATGATTAAGAAGACTATTAAAAAATCTTTTAATATATATTATCTTGATGAAGCTTTAAGCTCTAGAGGACGCTGACGTCAAAGTTCTACGAGTCTTCTTTGTCGCTAATGTTTTGGTTGTTTGCATTTCTTTTTACGTTTGCTTACGAAAGAGTGCGATCGTTTCAGAGGTGAGCAATTTACAGTAAACCAAAATTACATGGACACAATCAGTGGCGGCTGGTCAATGTAGCATTGGATCAATGCACCCCTTGTATATGTAGGGGCGGTTGTATTTAATTAAATAATATTCAAACATAACATTTATACCATTTACTCATTTCAAACTCTTCATGTGTTTATGTACAAATAATCTATTTAAAAATTATCTATTTTTAATTAAATATGGAATAAAAGTATCAATGTTTGCTTTTCGTTTCATGGTGAAGAAGTAATCTTTGAATAATTGCAACTTGTATTATATTTTTAATAATCAACGTTGTGTCAAATTTTTAAGAGGTTCACAGCTAACTTTTTGTTGAACCTATAGTAGCATCAAAACAATTATTATTTTTTAATAACAATTACCAGGGTATCATTTACTATAACAATAATAAAAAATAATAACAAATTTAACATATTACAACAAAAAAATCATTTCCTGTTGAGCCATGGAGGCATCACGATACATATCGAAAAAATCAAAGCGAAAATTGTAATAAGTCTTTTATTACGGCATTTTTTGTGCCATATTTCTTTGTGTTCATTCTAGATTTACTGGTAACATCCTATAGCCTTAAGGGCTTAGAAGAAGCATCTGTGACCGTCAAAGCATTTGATTTCTTACGTAAATGTTTGATGAAGGTAAACTCAAGTCGAAATAAAACATTTTCTTTTCATGAAGGATTCTATATTGGCTGTTTGGTTTATCGGCGTTGTTTTTCCACTATCCTTTTGGGGTATAACAAATTGATGAAAATCTACTTGATTAATGTGAAGGATTCAAAATGACCGGACATGTGATACTATCTTATTCATATTTTTCTTGAAGTTTGGATTATATTTTTTACTCTTAGGCACAATTAATAAAGACAAATCTTATCAACAGTTGTTTAACGAGTACTGAATTTTATGATTCACTCTACTAAAACCACATTTATGATATCGTATGGGAGGAGGAAAAGAAAACAGAGATAACAATCTTTTTGATACAAACCGATAAATCGATTACTATATCGAAATTTGAAACTGTAGTTTTGAGTTACTCAACCAAATATGACAAAAGTCTGACTCAAATTTTAGCTGCAAAACAGTACTTTAAAATTACCGCACTATTTATTTCTGAAACAAATTATCTGTAAAATAAAATAATCTTTTGTAACTCAGATTATAAGTTATCTTAAAACAATTTATTTGTGTTGGTCTTAAGTTTGTTTTTGTATTATCATATCGACTGTGGAAAGGAAAAATGACGTAACCCACACATAGCTAATTACACAGGAGGCACAAAAAACGTGTTTTGATGATTTTATGCCATATGCAAATAATGAAATATATACAACCATAAAGTGCACGAAGACTTCTAAATTGGTGTTTAATTAACATAATGTAATATGAATTAAAGATTTTTTTTGAGAAAAACATTTTTTTCTATCTTTTATCATGGTTTCAATTTTTTGCAAGCTAATATTTTTTCAAACTTAAAAGATAAATTTAGATACTAATTCGGCATTTGCAGCTTACATCCTTTTGATAGAACGTGTATCAAGTTTGAGACATTGTGATTATCGAAAAAAGCTGTTTTGAACCACCAATATTCCACTGTCGATATACTCTCGATGAAAAATATGACAAATTTTCGTTTTTCACTAGCCTTACGAAATAATGCCATTCAATTGAGTCGAAAAATTCACGGTTCAGTACATGAACAAAATTTCCAGAAAGGCTATTTTTTATTGTTTTCATTTAAAAAATCAAAAGTAGGTACGATTTTATTATTAGTTTTCAAATGAGTTTGGTAACAATGCAGTATTTTTTATTAATATTCTTTGAGGGTTCTCTATGTTGTAGTTGCCACCACCTCATACGATATTATACTCTTGTGTGCGGTCACAGCGTAACAACGTTATTTGTCTTAAAAAAAACACCTCAAGAAATTCCACAAAACTTAAATTTAAATAGTTAAAATTATGTACATTCACATAAATTTTGTCACTTTTGACTCGGGTTTCACCTTTCGGTATCTTTAGGCATTAAAGTACACGGATAAAATTGAACTGACGCTTAGTAAATGAATGTATCGTGTTTATATTATAAATATACGTATCATTAAGTCTAAAGCCATTGCTGGCGAAAAGAATTAAATCCCTACAGATTTGAATGGTGAGTAGTTTTAAGAATTATATTTATTTTTGTTTTTTGGAAAAGGTTTTATGATTATGTTTACTTACATATAGGTTATAAATGTGGGGAATTTGGCTTACTTTAATTGTATTATGCCAATAGTTTAAATTTAAAAAAATGTTTTACATCAATCTTTTTTTTTACTTTCTCTGTCATTTTTAAAAAAATATATTTTTTGTCTTATATTATATAATATAAAAACGTCTTTAAGTATTCATAAAAATCTATATCTATAGATATTGAAATGCCGTTTTACTCGTGAAAACTATCGTTTCCCAAAATGTTTTCCAATCTCGTCTATAAATAAAGATAATAAAAAAACACACGACGGGGGTTTAAAATAACACCACGCCGCAATAAGACAAGTCCCACCCTCTTACCCGAAAGAGGAATGATTTATAATTTGACGCAGTAGGCCAGATATTGAAAATTTCCTTAAGCCGAAATTCCAGTGACTTCCACAGCAGGCCCTTGGGCTAAAAAGCATTGGTTCTAAATTTAGTATAAAAGCTATAAATAATAATTGCATTCAAAAAGAGAGAATAAAACCTTCTTAATATAAAATTGTTATCACTCCACTGGATGAAGCTTTGAGCTTTTGCTCGTGGCTTCTTTATTATGTCATTTAATTCGCTTAGAATCGACACAGTAAATTAAAATGGATTCAATAACAGAAGAGATTTCCTTTTTTCGCTGTGATACTTACTTAATTGAAGGTTAATTTTTTTAAGCTTCTCTTTTAAGCACCCCAAAATAATTCAACAATGAAGCTTTTTCATTGAATGAATATAGAAGTGGCTTAAAATAGAAACGATCGAAGCTTAAATATAGAACAATTTGTATAAAAATCTTATATTCAGATTGAATTATTACTTTCAATGTCTCAGCGCGTTTTAAAAATATTTTTTTTATTGCATGATCAGTTCTTAAAACTTTTAGTGACAAAATTTGTTTGAATGTACATAATTTGAACGATTCAAAATCTTAAAAATTCTGTTATCAATCTATTATAAGTGAACGTTTGTAAAGATTTAGTCATTTTTTTTTATTAAATCAGAACTAAACCAGTTCTAACGAAAACTTTTAATCTATACATGCAACAATAAATTACAGTTTTTAAGTAAAAAATGTGTAAAAAATCTTTATTTTAACGTTATGAAACAAAAGCAATCGATTTAGTTTCAATAAAGCTTTTTTTTGAATCACGCAATCATCGAGATTACGTTTTCGTAGATTTGAATCCACTCACTGCTTTAAAAAATAAGAAATAATTACTATATCTACCTAAAATCGCCTTAAACTATTTGATTGATGTAAATATGTTTTATACAATAATAAAATAACAGTTCATTTTCCTATAAAAAATACTGAATTAATGCAAAGAGCACGTCTGTTTATCTCGTAAAAGTAATTTTTCTTCATGCGACTTTAGTGTTACAATATTCGAAAGAAAAACAATGAATGCAGTAAAACAATGAATACGAGAACAATTTATCGGGGCTCGACTGTAATTTTTTATATTATTAATCGTTGTATGTGTAAAATTATGTTATATAGAAATACCTCCATGTAAAAACCATGCAAGCATCAGATTGACAATCAATCCAATGCATGAGTATTTTAAATAAACTGTGAAAAGGAAAAAGGACGTAACCCACACATAAAATTTTACAGGAAGCGCAAAAAACGTGTTTTGATTATTTTGGACCATATGCAAATTATTAATTAAACACAACGTTTAATTGAAATAATATAATATTTTTTTTTAAATGTCCAGTAAAAACCTTTATTTTAGTCTTTTTTCTTGGTTTAAATTTTTTACAAGGTCATCTTTTTCAAACGTAAAAGCTTAATTTAGATACTAATTCGGCATTTGCAGCTTGCATCCTGTTGATAGAACGTGTTATCAAATTGTATTCATTGTGATTATCGGAAAATAGCTGTTTTGAAAAAAAATTGTGGGTAATGTCCTTCTTCCTTTCCACAGTCGATATTATATATTCTACAAAAATAAAAAAATAGTGCGAATGATTTTTATATTAAACTATCAAAGCATGAACAATTGACGCAACTATCTTAGCAGAGAATTTGTTATTTTTATTAAAAATTTACAGTAATTTCTTACATGATAACGCTACAGATCAAAATTACAAGTGGGCTATCACTCTCCGGTTGAACCTTTCCAGCTCAAGAGAGCTCAGCCATTTAGTGCCAGCTAAAGGTCAAAATAACTCTTGAAAATTATGAGCGAGAAGCCGTCCTAAACTTCGCATGGATGGAGGACCCTTTTGGACCGATTAAATAAAAATAATAATCATTATTTCTGTTGGTCGTGTTATAGTCTATATAACTTCGTACATATTTCAAGCCATTGAGCAGTTTTGTAATAAAACCATTGAATTTGAAAACGATTTAACTATGATATTTTATATAATTTAAGATTTTGACTGAAGGTGCTTTGTGGAATTTCATTATTAAATTTGAATCGTTCAAATTATGTACATTCACACAAATTTTGTCACTAACGACCCGGGTTTCGCCTTTTAAATATAAATTCAATAAAAAAAATGATTTTCTATTCTTATAAAGTAAGTTATAACCTCTAATGTTGTTTAAAATCACTATCAAATTTGTCCGATGTTAAAAAAGTTTGTCGGTAGTTAAAATTTAATTTAATAACTTTTTAAAGATTCTTAATTTTCTTCAAGAGGCGAAAATCGTGTCACAATTATAAGTGTAGTAATAAAATTATCAAAACGCTATCACGAACATTCTTTTAAGTTGAAAAAGTTTGTGGTTTAGTAAACACATATAATGAGATTTAAAAAAAAAAACATATTTACAGTTTAACAATTATGTCAGGAACAAAAATAAATTATTTACTTTAGTAAATAAACAAACCCTTTATAATTGTTATGTTTGCTATGACAATGACTTAATGTAGACTGTATACACCCTTAGTTTTATGAAATACAGATTCTCTTCATAAGCTCAAGTCTTTGTTGAGCTGTCATCAAGTTCTATTGGTAAGAACCTTTTTTATTCACTCTATTCTTCAACAACAGTGCTCTTTCTAAAATACTCGGTCTAGGGATGTGTCTACACGAATTGAACATCTAAGTTTGAAGTATTCGTTGAGTACACTACTTGAATGATTTAGTTAATTATTAGCTGAATAATAGAACAATTTCTTGACACTCAGGCGTTTTTAATTAAATAATCAATATTAAGCATATCACGTAGTGTAAATATTTCAAATATGTTTTGATTTCAAATTATTCATAATCAAAAAAACCCCATTTGGTCTTTGTTTAGGAATATATATATATATATGAATACATTTAAGTAAGTTCGGTGAAAATCAAACAAATAATCATAATGTTTTGTAAAGCTTCTGTAATAAAATATTTAAGACGAAGCGATGAAAATTTGATGCCTTTTCCTGAATTAGAGTTGGTGTTTTTTTTCTAAAACTATTTCTGCTGTCAACCGGAACCAATAGTTCCCGCCACTTTTCAAAAGAGATGTTTAATGTTTGAGTATGTCAAGCTATTTTAGCATTTTTTCGGCTGTAACATTTATCAAATTTATATATCTATTTTTTTTTTTCAAATTTATAAATCGGAAATAAAATAGCTGCGTTTTACATTATTCAAATTTTATTTTACCATCAAAAGTTTTTAAAGAAAAAAAAATCGAGATTCAATTAAAGAAACCAAGTATTGTTAAGGTAATCTGCTTAATCTTTTTTTTGTCAATATTTTATTGTAGTAAGAATGATTCACAAAAAAAAATCTAAATATTTACGTATAAATTAAAAAAGAAAATTTACAAAGAAATAAAAATATCTACTTTTCGTGAGTTGTTTCTTGAAATCTCTCAAAAGTTTCACAGCAAGATAGGCTAACATCATAACCCAACTATCTCATTCTTTTATTATCATGACAAGACTATACGTACAAACCGTTTAAGGTCGAGAGTAGTTCTGCTTTTACGGAGCGTACAAGACAGCGTCCCGTCACGTCAGTGGTTATGGAGAGACGTTGGAACTGGCTGGGTCACATGCTGCGGATGCCTCCGGAAAGCCTCAATCCTGCCTGCCTTTTCTTTCGACCGGTGGGATTCCGGCGTCCCGGACGTCCGTCGGGTACTATCCATAGGATGTACTCGGCGGAACTGAGGGATGCTGGCATGTCATGGGAGGAAGCAAAGCAATTGGCAGGAGACAGGGAAACATGGAGGTGCCGCGTGGCGGCCATATGCTCCACATAGGGAGCGAACATGGCCAAAGAAGAAGTAGTTCTGCTCTACAACCGACCATAGAGTAAAAAAAAATATGAAACGTACCTATATTTATATATGTACGTTTGTATAGATTTTTTAATGTTTATTTTCATATCTGCAGTATAAAAAAAAACGAATAACATAATATGCATAAAAATGCATATTGTGCCCGCGTGAAAACTCTGCAACGATAACTCCAATCTGTCGGCAAAGATGAAGAAAAATGCAAATAAATAGTAACGCCATAAATGAAGGAGACTCAAATATCTATATTACAAAAAAAATAATGCATTTCTAAGACTAGCTGATTGAATTTATTATTTTAACAAAAGAAAATCAAAATTTAAAAGATTATTTTTTATCTCAATACATAAAATTGACTTTCATTTGTCATTTCTCTTAACCTATAATGTGATGGTTACCAGACCAGGGGAACAACTATGAACAGTTTGTCTTGAATTAAACACAGTGCAGATATTCAAATACTAGCACCTATAAAGAAAAACGTATGCCATTTTTTAAAAGCAAATGTTTGAAGAAATTAAGAACCCGAATACACAAGTAGTCAACATAATGCTGAAATGTTCGCGAGTAAATAAAATAGAGCAACATTACATCTCTAGCTGAGACGTCAAGACTCAAGATCTAGATAGGAAAAATTAATACCGTAACAAACTCCATTCTTTCGCCGTCTCCTTTATTTCGCATGCCCATTCTTCTTCAGTAGGGACAATTTGCGCAGTATGAAAATATCATAGAAGATACGGTGCCCAAAGTTTCATACGCACAAACAAATAATGGCTTTTGTTGTATTCCAAATTCTTTTAATTTAACTTTTGTAACATGTCAACTTATTTAATAAGAAACAAATTTGAAAAATTCTTATAAAGCAACTAAAAGAAAATTACTTTACAAACTGGAGGTTCTACAGTCTTTACATATTTTAACTCTCGCGGCTCGGAGACTAGAAAAATACTTCTCTACCGATGGGGGACGTTTAGGGACCCCAGCGGTTTCCTCATTATTGGCCTTATTCTTATGAATTTCAAAAAAATAAATAGTCTAAGGGCTTTAAAATATCTCTCTGCATCATTCCTCATACATTATTTTTATAAAAATCAGTGTTTTTTTAATAAATAATCATATTTTAAGTTGCGCGTAAAATATACGTGGTTTCAGTGCAAATATCAATGTGTTACTGGCGCGTTTTGCTTAGCGGCGTTCAGCCTACTATCTTACGAACGATCGCTGATAAGCGGGTGCTTATCTTGTTATCGCATTATCGCTTCCAAAAAACTATGATATAAGAATACCTTAATTATAAACATTGTATCACCCATATTAAAATAGATATTTAAGAAAATGTGGGTATTGGGGTCGCATTTCTTGAGCTTTGAACCGGAAAAGTTAACGTGGAGTTGAACAAAATGATAAAGTAAGGAAAGGAAAAGAAACTAGCGTATTACTCCCTCTACGCTAATTTTAAAGTTATATTAAAAACATAGACATCCACGCCATTGAATTCCTTTTCAATTGAAAATTCGTCCTGGATCATCTGTCTTTACTTTATTAGTTTGTACATATTTTTCTTGCATATTTTTTTTGAATAACTCACAATTTTTCTCACTTCTGGTAAAACAATTGAAATGGAAACAATTTCTGAGCTTTATGGTTTCCGAAAAATTGACACATTTTTTCACTTTTTAATAATTTTAACTAACATCTCGACAAAGCATGCTTCTTTTCATTATTTATTTTGTTATATATTAAAATTTAAAAAAAATATATTTGACATTACAGCTTACGCCAATGCGTCAAATATTTTGATGTTGAAAGATCATACGAGATATACTCGATGAGAATTTTTGAAAGTCGCATGAGATTAACTCAAGGAGAATTGACTTCACAAACACCCATGTCTTAGATATCAAATTAAAGCTGAAAAAATCCAATTTGATATTGACCTTACCGGGAATCGAACCCGGACCCATCTGAAAGGTAGATCAAGCTCTTACCAAAGCGGGCAACAACTCACTATTAACATTACAAAACAGTTTTATATTTCATGTATACAATCTCAATAGATAACTTTAAAAAATCATTTTAAACATCTAATATTATTTAATTTAAGATTTCGACTGAAGGTGCTTGGTGAAATTTCAATATTAAATTTGAACGATTCAAATCTAATATTATATAAAAGTTGATAAAAAATTATCGCACAGTAAATCTATTAATTAAAATATGAACAAAGTAATTATAAAAAATATCTAAAAAATTGGTCAATAAAGTAAGCACAACGCTATCAAATTTTCTTAGGTTATAATGATTATTTGCTAATATAATTATTATACTTAATTTTTCAAAGCTACAGGTGAGAGAGAGTAATAAAAACACAAATTAAAATAACTGGACAGAAAATTTTACGACATAAATTCAGATACCTATTTTGCTAAGTATAATTTCAAAGTTTAGCAATGAAAATATTGAGACTTAAAATTTAAGCCGTTACAAAACGGTACATAGCAAAACAGAAAGGGTGTGGTAAGGTTTTGAAAGCGCTGGCTGTATCCCAGTTTTCCCTCTGCTAATTCTGAGCCGCAATGTCTAAGTGCCTCATCCGACATTTTGTGGTTAGGTACTGTTAGATAAGGTTTATGTTTTATTTTGTTTATTTATATGTAAGAGCTTTTTTCATGTACCTCCTTTGTCATAGTGAAATATGCCTCCTATGTTTACTAAATTAAACAGTACATCAAGCTGATAAATTTGCCAAAAATGTGTCACATAATATTTTTAATTAAGTCTGTTAACCAGGTCAAATAAGACATTTGATATACTGGATGTAGTTTGCAGATACAATCAGTCATATAGATGATCAATTTATGAAATTGTCCGTTCTACAATTCGAGCTTGTGATCATCGGCTACGAACTCAACGGCGTTAAACAGTCGATCAGACACCCTGCAAAACTAACAATGACTGGGTTTGAAGGTAACACTAAAAACACGTTTTGGAATGGAAAACTGAAATTTGACAAAACACTAAACAAATCTGAAAATATCTATAAAGCTAAAAGCATATCTTCCAAATTTGTTTTCATAATATTATACAGCGATGAGTAAATAATTACACATTGGTGAGTAATGGCTGATTGGTTTTGGACCAAGCACTTTATATTTAACCTTAAGAGTGCGTAAGGTAGAGATGGTGCGCAAAATCATAAAAATTCATGATATCCCTGATTAAAAAATGTAAGTGATAATGGCAAAGAAAAATATACTTTCTTTTCTTATCTCAAATAATTTTAAATTATAATAAAGTGGTATGATTTAATTTTAACTTTCTTGCTGTTGTTACAGCAGTTTTGATGTGATCAAAGCTCTCAGAATCCATTCTATAGTCAGTTATTTAAATTAGGAATCGAATATGTCCTTAATGCATATTGCATTCGTACCAGAGTGAATGATCTACCTATTCCTTCGATATTCAATTCTTCAAATGCAAATGCATGAAGATTGCTTTATTATTCGTCCAGTCCGTTTTAATATATCTCTTTGAATACATATACATTTTCCGAAGAGCAATAAATAAAAACAAAATCTGACTTCTATTCAATATGCAAACCAATAAAAGTAACAACGGCAAAACTGATCATGTTAGATACAATTTCAGCGTGCATATCAAAACCCTATAAAACCAGCACCAGAAATCCAAATTTCATGTTCTAAGAAGATCAGATTTGGAGTTTTCAAATTTTTCTGTCTCAACATAAATTGAGATTTTTGAATACAATGCACAAAACTATAATTTATTTAATTATGGCGGTGTTTTTCCAGATATTTTTTTAAATATTTGAGCTAAAAATACAGCAATTATAAGTTGTGTAACTTACAATTGGGCCCTCAAGAGGTGAAGTGCGCTAATTAGTAAAACAGTGAAACTTTTATCATCGACTTTTAATTTTAAGTACAATCACGTCTTTATTAGGTGTTTTGGTAGATTGTACAGTTTTTTTAAAAATATCATTTGACTCACTTCACCTCTAGTGGGCCCAATTGTATTCATAGTATTGCTAGAGATTTGAGAGTTTTACACTATCATAAATACTGATGAGACATTTGACATAGCTTATTGATCTAAAACTTTGCATTTGTCGGTTTCTAGTGGTATTCTTCTAAGGGTGTACTTGAGGGTACTATTTGCAATCCCGCTTATTCTAAGGTTGTTGAAACTTTAATTATGAATGTGATTAGTAGATAAAAATAAATTTTAAAAGTATTTTAAAAAATTAGTCTCACACATGACTTGACAACATCCAAAATATCATTCCAAAGTAATGTAAGACTTAAAATACTTTTTAAATGAACTTTGTTTTTCAAAATGAAATTCGAGTTTCATTTTCAAACCATTTTGGAATAGGCCGTGTTTACAAGTAATACCCTCATTTGATAAAACGGTTTCATATAAAAGGGGTCAGTTTTTTTATTCCTTTTATTTACGCGTATGTCACGGGCTAAAATCATAGAATAGAAACGTTCAAACATTCAATTTCATTAACTAATATTATTTTACGCTGTGTAAATCGGTGGTCCTCAACCTGGTCCGTACATCTCACTAATGGGCAATTGAGAATTCAATGCTGAGCGGTGATTCGTTTGAAAATCACCCAAATAGGAGAATTTTGTTTGATTTCAACGGAATTTCGAATTTTCTGAAAATTTTGAAAGGGTTTTAAATGTTTTTTTTTTATAACCTTCTCAAATTTTTCGACTATGGTTTTAAGTTAATGTAAGGATTATGGACTTTCTCAAAAGAAAATATTTCTCACATTTACACTGGATTGAATTACTGTAGTGTTAAATTTGAATCGTTCAGATTATATACATTCACACAGATCTTGTTATCAACGACCCGGGTTTTGCCTTTCGGCATCTTCAGGCGTTCAAGTGCACGGATAAACTTGAACTGACGCTTAGTAAATGAATGTTTATATAGAAAATAAATGTATCATTGAGCTTAAAGCCATTGCTGACGAAAAAGATTAGCCCATGGAAATGCCCACAGATTTGAATGGTGAGTAGTTTTAAGAATCATATTTATTTTTGTTTGTCGGAAAGGTTTTATGATTATATTTATATAAGGTATAGGAGGGGCGAGCCCGACATGTGCAGTTGATCGTTTAAGATCGGAATACTGTTCAATTGCGGTCTATTTATTTCTAAAATTGCCTGGAAAAATAGTTTATGAGCGTCCGTATTTGGGTGCAACATTTGTATCCCTTGTTTCTGATTGAATACGTGTCTTTCTGAAATTAAGTGATTAGCAAAAGTAGACGTGTCCTTTTTCAATCTAAAGGCTGCCATATGTTCTGATAATCTGGTATTCAGTGTCCTTTCTGTTTTCCTGATATATTTTTTTTTCTCCGATTTTTTTTTCTGATCTGTGTTATCTGTGTGAATGTACATAATCTGAACAATTCAAATTTAATATTGAAATTCCACCAAGCACCTTCAGTCGAAATCTTAAATTACTTTAATATGTTTGTCAAGTAAGAAAATTGTACGATAAAATATATTAAATTGCGAGCGGTACGTAATAAAAAAATGGTAACCTCTGGTGTGAATCGTGTAGTTGATTAATTGATTAAAAACCAGTTATAGTCAAACACTGCCTACTGATACGCTTTATCAGAAGTTTGCTACGCAGTGAAGCAAAATCTTACTGTATCACAAATCGCTGTCTTTAGTATTGTAATGTAATGTACTAAATCGTCCTTTATCTATAGTCAAATTAGCTCAAAATGTAAACATTAACACTATATTCATATAGCATTGTCAATATGCTATATGGGGAAATAGCAAAGCCCTTGTATCAGGCTTATCTGTTCATTGCCACTAAAGCTTGTTTAAATATAAGCCGAAATTTTCTCGTGACCCTCAGATAATATATGTAAATAGCCTATGTCAATCCTACTGTGAAGAAAATAAGGGTAGTTTGTTGTCTATCTGGATTAAACTTTTTTTTTTTTTGAGTCGACATTTTGAAAAAGATTATAATCTGGGGACAGTCGAAAGCTGTCCTCTTTATTCTGTCATTGTATTTATAAGAATATGTAATGTGACAATATACTTTGAAAATACACATGTATAAATATCATACAGTAACCCTTGCTAGATGGGATAAAGATTTTTTTGTAAAAAATAGTACATATTATATAAATTCAGAGATTTATTTTTAACATTTTATTCATCTAAAACGAACTTTTTTAAACTAAATTTGTGTGATATATACACTTGTCAATTTAATTTAATTGACTTACCAGCTTGCCGCCTGTGTGTTTGAGTGCAACTTCGTTAGCTTTGATTACGAAGGCCACGGGCTCAAATCCCAGTACGGACAGTTTTATAAATTGATTTTTCAATCGATATATGAATTTCTGTTCGAAGGCATGGACGTATGTGATGTCTTGAATTCCCCCCTCCCACCCGTTCTATCGTATGGACGGCGTGTATCGAGAGCGATTAGCTAAACACTAGTCCTGCCCTAGCCCTTTCCTTCTATTCCTACTCTCTTTATAAAAAGAGAGGTTGAGCAACTGAGTAACAATCAGCTCTCGTAGAAACACTTCTGTTGAGATAAACACAATTAGGAGTCCATATGCTCCACATTGAGAGCAGACATGGTAAAAAAAAGCCAGCTTATAAATCCTAGCTCTCCTCGAATCCCTACTACTTTCTTTGAAAAAGAGAGGATATGCGACTAAGTAACAAACAATTCTTGTAGAAAAAAAATATGTTAAGATACCACGATGAGTAAACGAACATGGATAAAAAATTTGATGTTACATGTCACTGTACAGAATTTGATAGTTTTTTTTAAACCACATAATCCAAATATTGTCATACGATAAAAAATAGTCTTTAGTTCTAAAAATTTTGTAGAAATATTTTGCTATTTTTATCACATTAAAATGGATTTCTACCAAATAAATGCCAATTCAATCAATCTTAATGTTTACCTAACCTAAGCCTCAATACCATTTAGAAACGTTCAATTTTTTGAGTTACTCATTAATCATAAATTTTGATGTGTATACATATATGACAGTTTTGTCTTATAAACATTTTTGGATTAGTCTTAGATGTTGTGTTTTATTTCTTTTCCAAAATACCCCGACGATATAAAGAAATTTAATAATATTGTGAAAGAAGAAATTGTATTCAGTCACAAAAATTTAATAAAAATGCTTGCTTAATGTCATATAATTGTACCTGCTGCCGTAACTGATATCATACCTAATGCTCTATTACAGTACTTAAAAGCACAAAAAAGCGAGTATTTTATTCTGATAAGCAAGTTTACGCATAGTTACCTTACGAATGTCATGTTCTATTTGCCCATTCATACGGTGTGTGTTTACGCTGATTTTGGGACCACACTAACTCATTCCATAAATGGAAAAATACCCCACACCCTCCACCCTCTGCCTACTTTTCTAAAGCCTCGCTTAACGATGATGTAAGGGCGAGTAAGAAAAACCGGCATACTTATTCTCGGTCGGCTGGAACCAAAATTTAAAACATAAATACTAACTATGCCTGTGTAAGCTCTGCATTATTTAGGCGCCGTTCTCAATTTTTTCAAATCATATTTTTCCTTAAACAGTCTCAGATATGAGCTGTTTTTTTGTAACCAAAATAACTAAAAAACTACTGAATGAAAGAATACAAACACAAAGCACACACTCGTGCACTTAAACAAATTTTTTTTTTTAAATCTAATCTAATATATTAAAATGAATGTATGTTTTTTCGTACTCTATAGGCTGCCAAACTGATGATCCGATTGCAATAAAACTTTGACAAACTTTTTACTTGCACTTCCGGGAAGGTTATAGGCATAACAAAATTAACTTAAAGTATGTCTTAAATACAAAAATTAATGTTTGTATGTCTACCGTTCATGTAATTCAACTGTCAACCGTCAACTGACGATCAAACAGCATTCAGACAATTCATATTTGACGTTCGATTGTTTGTATTAAAAATTTAAAAATGGAATATTTCAAATCTGTCAAATAGTGTGCCTGCATTTTGACATTCCGTTCAAATGTGTTCCGTGCATTGATTTCCGTGGTGTGATTTTTTTCGTATTTTATGCGTTGCCAAACCGCTAATCCGATTGCAATGAAACTTTGACAAACTTTTTAGTTGCACTTCCGAGACGGTTAAAGGCATTGTAAAATTAACTTACAGTATGTCTTATATATAAAAATCAATGTTTGTATGTCTGCCATACAGTTCATTTTGACAACGTATGCTTGCATTTGCGCGAAGGTTATAGTACAATTAACTTACAACAGGTGACGCGTGTTTCGTACCATAGACAATCGGCAGCAAACGTCAAACTTCAAACTTCAAAAAAAAGACAACATGGACTCCAATAAACACAATAAACACTTTCTTATTTTGAATGCGATTGCAACGCTTGCCGGGAACCGGCTAGTATAAAATAAGAAATCATTTTCAATTTATGTTTCATATTTATTAAAATATTTGAATAATCTTAACTTGAACAAAGGTCAGGTTATTTTAAGCACGCTATACTTGAGCTTATTCAAAGTTAACTGTGCTTAAAAATAAGTTTTGGGAAAAGGACTACTTAGAATATTAAAACCTTACTAATGTAAGCAACAGACTTTTCTGACGTCTCTCTTTTGTGTTCAAGGAATCGGGCTTAACCTTTTCATAAAATAGATAAAAAGTTGATATATTATATTTACTACCAACTATTAATTTTCAATGACTTTGCATTGAGTTAATTATAAAAAGAATTTCTTTCTTGTTTTAAAGTGATAAAAGCAATATTTATTAACACCTCCATGCCCATGATGCAATCGTAAATAGTTGAGCCATTAAATCATTCAATATTTGTACAATACATCGACATTAGGAGCGGACATGGATATAAAAAAGTGACCTAGACAATAATTTTACACCTTTTTTATTGTCGCACTCTATTTGTATAATTAAAATATTTAACGCTTCCTCTACGGTGCTAAAAAATACTTCTTGTATACTAAAATGTTCTTTAAAAAATTACGTCCTGGGTTTTTACCGTCCATCAAAGTGCGTTAAGTTATAAAATATGTTTTTTTACTTGATTCTTTAAGGGCCAGCAACATATAGGAAGTATTTTTTAGTACCGTAGGGGTAAGGCGTCCAAGCCAACAAAGCTATATTGATTAAATATAAACTTACTTTTTAAAGTGACAACACCATTGACAGGTTTAATTGACAGTATTTTTGTTTTCTACCGGAAACGTATTATCTGTTATTTTAATAATTATTACAAAAAAACAGTATCTCTTCAGCAGCATTAAAAAAATACAAACCACCTCCGCGATGGTAATCCTGAATGTTTAAATACTTTTGGGTTTAAAATTAATGTGTACCAACGTGCATATTTTAAATAAGCTAAAAATCCGTGCAAACATTTTTTTGTTATTTTAAACGCTTTTGTGTGACCCTTTTCATTTCCACAATGCTATTTATAGCTTTAATGTTGATTTAACTTTCCTCAGAGAGAATTCTACTGTGACTACTGGATTACGTACGGTGGGGGAAAAAGTTCTATTCACATATTTTATTCACTTTGGGGATGTAAAAAATAGTCGCAAAAAGCTATATATTTTATTTTTGTTACACAGCCTAGATTTTGAAACAATTAGTATTACGGTTAACCTTGAATTTACCATATTAAATGAAATAGTTTAAAAATTTATCATATTCGTTTATTCTTAGGTCGTTGTGTTTGAATGAAACATTTACTGTTATAACAACAAATAATTGTTATATAAGTGGCATGAATTTGGCACAGTTGATAATGTTCACAATGAGCGAAACCGATCTTGACCTAATAAATAAATTGAAATAAAATACAAAGAAATATTGTGTTTTTATTAATATGCCTTTCCACCAAGTAATGACAGTGAGTACCCTAAATTACAAGCGTGGGAGTATGTTTTTTGTTAGCTTTTTCAAAAATTTTCAAATCCAAAATCTCAAGAATTTACGAATTTACAAAAATTTGCAGAATTGGCCGATCAAGTCAAAAGGCCGCACCAGAGTAGCCAAAAGGCCACAGGTTCCTCACGACTGCAATAATTCAACCATAATTCGTGTCCCAGTCCTATTCTTTTATCCTTACAATATTTGAAAAAGAGAGGTAGATACCTCTATGTCACCTGCTGTGGCTTGCTCTACTAATCACGCAGGTCTGAGTTCGATTCACGGCCAGATCACATGAATTTGAGATTTAATTCAATTCAAAGTTGTGATCGAAGACTGGGTGTTTGTGATGTAAATCCACATTATTTTTTCTCCTCCCATCTTTCTGATCCTTTAAAACTTGGTGTAGCAATAGCGATTAGTCAACCACTAATCCTGTTCTAGCCTTATCCCTCTTTCCTTACTACTCACTTTGAAAAAAAGTGAGGTTGAATGACTGAGTAACAATCAGTTCTCGTATAAAAATCTTCTGTTGAGATACCTCTATTAAGAGGCCATATGCTTCACATTTGGAGCGGATATGGATACAAAAAAGATATTTCTATTGGGAGGCCGTCAGTTTCACATTAACTCTCGCGGCTCGGAAACTAGAAAAATACTTCTCCGCCGATGGGGGTCGTTTAGGGACCCCAGTGGTTTCCTCATTATTGGCCTTATTCTTATGAATTAAAAAAAAAGTCTAAGGGCTTTAAAATATCTCTCTGCATCATTCCTCATACATTTTTTTTATAAAAATCCGTGTTTTTTTAATAAATAATCATATTTTAAGTTGCGCGTAAAAAAGACGTCATTCCAATACAAATATAAATTTCGCGTTCAGCGCAGTTATCTTACAAACGATCGCTGATAAACGGGCGCTTATCCCGTTATCGCATATTTATATCAAGTACAAAAGGTCCAAAAAACTATGATATAAGAATACCTTAATTATAAACATTGTATCACCCATATTAAAAAAGATATTTAATATGGGACATGGGCTAAAAAATATTAACAAAGTGATAATTTCTTAAGATCCTGATTTTAACGTAACAATAAGTACTTGCTTAATAATAAATTATAATTGAAAGCTTTATAGATAGTTTAGAAGAGCTTAGAATTTGTATAATTAAAACAGTTTGCGATAAGCTGCCAAGCAGTTATAATCAGGGATAAAATTTTGTTTCAAAGTAGACAACATTTCAACTAGAATATTATAATATAAGTTGTTTCAAACAATAATATATAATACAAACACTGTCAGTCTGTGAAAAGTGACGGGGATAAAGTTCATAGAGTCATGAAACAATTATTTTAAAGAATTAAGCGTTATATTTGTAAGTCATTGTGAGAAAACCTTTCTTAATACAAATAACATTATACTTATTATGATTTTTTAAAATATAATTCTTTGGTCAAAAATTGTCTAGTCTTAGAAAAACTTATTCACCCTTGTTATATTATTTTCATGTATAAATTTATTACTATAAATTATTTATCAATAAAATAATATTATTCTAATATCAAAAAAGCCTACACAAACTGTATTTCTTTAATCAAAATCAAACGTCATCCACAGTTTTTAACTAATGTACACGATACACTAACTAAGTATCAGTTCAAGTTTATCCATGCACTTAAAAGTCTGAAAATGTCGAAAAGCGATACACAGGTCGCAAGTAAAAAATCGTGTGAGAGTAAACGAATTTTGAAAGATTCAAAATTGCTAATCGTTTGTTGAAATAAGTAAGAAATAAGTTTTTTTTTAATTTCAAGAATTCGAAGTCCCCTTTAAGCATTAATATTTAATATGCTTGAATATTTTTTTGTCATTTACTGTTTCATCTTTATTCAATTTATTTAATCTTGAAATCTTTACAAAGATTCCGCTATTCAAAAACTTAATTGAGTTCACTTTTAATATTATCAAATTACAATATTCATAGAATGACATCATTTCATTGTCTGCTAACATTTACTTTAAGTATATTGCATTATAGTATAGTGTAATGTTTTTTGAAACCCCTTCTACGTATCTACGCCTCTACAATGCTACGGATAGACATTCATATCAAGAAAATTTCCATTGCTGTCTACTATCGATCCATTGGGACTTAAATAATCCGTGCTTTGACCAAATTCTGAGTATGGGCCGGATCGCGTTAATGGATTACACGACAATATCTCACATTCTCACCTGGTCCCTGGGCGCAGTCTGTGGGCGTTGCGGCCCTGGAATATTTTAATAAATTTCCTCGCTGTCAAATTGAATTCATTTTGTCCGTAATTATTTATTAAACGTTGAAATCTTTTTTATTGTAAATGAATTTGTTGAAAAGTATTTAAAGATACTTTTTTTTTTTACATCACGTCGCCAATGTCATCAATTTTCAATTATTGTCAGCAGCGAATGTTCAATTATTTTTAAATATTTGGAATTGAATTTCTTCTTAAGTAATACTTGACTTTTATTTCCGAATATATTAAAAAATCAACATCAGAAGCGAAACTTGAGAAAAGAAACAGAGACTTGCCAGCAGAAATTCATCGATATTTTATTTACAAAAGGTTTTTTTGTACAACATTGTATTAATATAGTACATTTAGTTTCTCAAATAATAGTACAATTACTTCAAATTTGATTTTCTAGTAATTGTTTTTTGAATTTGTAAATGCTACTGTAAATGTTTTCACATTCGCCAAAAGTTTAGTTATGTAAGCTTTTCATTAAACTGCGAAAATTGTCTATGAATAATATTATCAAATAATATAAGCATTTTGAAACACGAATTGTTTATTTAAATTGAAATTGTATGAATTGAAGAACCTTATGAATATTAATAAAAACACAATAATCCTTTGTACTTCATTCCACTTTATTTAATATGTCAGGACCGGTTTCGCTCATTACGAGCATCGTCAACTGACGTCAGTTGACGATGCTCGTAATGAGCGAAACCGGTCCTGACATATTAAATAAAGTGGAATGAAGTACAAAGGATTATTGTGTTTTTATTAATATAATGCCTTTCCACCAAGTATTGACAGTGAACACCCTAAAAGTGACCTTATGAATAGATAGAGACAGTACTCTACAATACTAAACGTTAATAAATTAGTTTTAACAAATAGCTTTGACTAAGTTTGTTACCTATAAACCAACACAGACGCAACATTTTTTTAAAGATTCAGTCTCAAATTGAACGCAGAATATTTTTGTAGTTTTGTGTGATTTTTGAGATAAAAATGTACTCACTTTCATACGTTTTTCTTTTGAAAGATGCAGTAATTAATCCACACATGAACGCTATAACAAACTATACATATCAACAACTGACTCCTTACTCAAAACATACATTTGTAATAATTTCACTTATATTTAATACAATAAGGACTGGTTACGCTCATGAAAAGCATTAACAACTGATGATGATATGAGCGGCTTAGTTTCAAAACCTACCTAATTCCAAAAACCAAAAATGTTGGCAAAGTGCAATAAACTTCTGTGGGCTTTTTGGATTTCAGTAAGTTTCGAGACTAAAAACGTTTTTTAAAATGCATTTTCTCTGTATTTAGAAGGGTTTTGAAATAAGAAATTAATTGATTGTATATATATTAAAATAGAGAACAAGTTGACAACAAAATTTAAAAAAAAATCAAAAATGGTCTTAGGTAGGTTTTGAAATTGAGGTTCTCATATATGATAATTACGGCATACTTTAATCACGTCAGACGAATAAATAAATATTTTGATTGATATCAAATTAAATTTGATAATTTTTTTACACAACAAGAAGAATAACAAAGTCATCAAATTATTTTTTTTATTAAAAATGAACTTTCATAAAGTTACCACCTGAAGAAAAATATCTCACAGGCATCCAAAGCTTAATTTCAATAATATTTTTAGTTCATGAATAGGCTTAGGAGTAAACAATGGACTCTACTAATCTATATTGAATCTAAGTACTGCTACAAAAAGTATTTAAAAAAATCAATTTAACGCATGTTTGACGAATACTCAATCAATCTTTTACCGTTTCAAACACATGTGTGAAGTAATCTATATTTGAAACGATAGTAATTATTAAGTTTAATTAGATGAAGAAGAATTATTTTCACTTTACATACATTCAATCGTCAAGAATTAAACGCCTTTGGTATAGAGTGTGATGGAAGTTATCATATCTTTAAAAATATTCCATAAATCGATTGCCAATCCCTGTTCTTTTAAAACAAAATCAAAAACTGAACTGAATAAATAATTACACAATTTTCATTTGAAATATGACTAAATATGATATCGGTTAATTAACAAAAATCTGTTGACGAACGAATTCGAAAATAAACCTCCCGAAAATTATGCAAAATCTGAATATTTTCGATCTGTAAAAGCTCTCTACTAGCTGTTCCAGTCGTTATCAAATAACTTTCAATGGCATCATTTTTATTTGCCAATGAAATTCAATTGGACTGTGAATTGAAAATCCATATCTTTTCTGGGCGAATCGCCTAGAAATTTTATCGCGCGATCGTAGTATAATGTCATAGTTAGAATCGTCACTGACATATTATTATTACTGTATTCTACAGATATCATTTTTGAAACTATACTTTTTATATCACAGTTACATTTGTACTCATATTATATGTTTTATTAATTGTACAATTAATTTTCATATTAATTGTACATATTTAAAGTCACATTAAATATCTACAAAAACATGTTAAACTTCTAAGCAATGCAAAATATTTGTTACAATTTTTCAATGAAAAAAGAATGATAAAAATGCGTCGTGTTTGGAAAATGGTTTTTCTTTTTCTTTGCAATTTCATATTATTTACGTCAGAGTAAATCAAATGACAGCCGTTTCAAAACCAACCTGACGTTTCGACAATGGAGATTGAAACAGGATTACTATCTGCAAGTGACGTGTTTCATTTATTAGATTTTAAAACGTACGATCCTCTGCGAATGTAAGCAAGTCATGAAAATTTGAATTCATCGTCTTTAAATTGTATCGGTAAATTTACGCCGGTTATTTTTGTTTTATTAAAAATTATCAATTTTTAATCCACATAAACAATTTCTCTGTTAATGAATTTACTTGTGCCGAATTCATACATTCTAAATTGATACTCAATAATAGTTATGTCTTTTGATGAATAAAAAATTTGCTTTGAATTTATATTTCAGTCAAATGCTAACACGAAATCCGATAAATAAAATCTTTTATTTGTAGGATTTTATTACAAATATTTCAATGCAAGATTAAAAATTCTTTTTTTTTCCAAACGGTCATTTTACACAAAAGGTTTTTATTTATTAATTTTATTTAAAAAATCTCTTAACCTTTAAATGCAAATTATAAGAAGTAAAACTTTTGTATTGGTTTTTTCGCAAAACAGAAATCGATTTTAACTTTTATTCTTATACCAAATGGTAGAATACATATTTATTCTTCATATTCTATAAATAAATGTCTTGCCTACACTTGCTTAGCCATTATAACGTTGATTCGAACAAAGCAAGCTGGAGTTTTGGCAGCCATTAATTTTCGACATTTTTTTAAAACAATTTTCACAATTAAAAAACATGGTTCATTATAATAGCATTAAACAGTTTAATTTTATATTCTATAGTTGCTTGTGTATTCTAAGTGTTTTTGTAGAAAAATATATAAAAAAAACAATCGAATTTTCTTCAAAAAATTTTTTCTGCAATCACACCCCACACATTGTGCATGAAAATATTTTTTTTATAGTAGAAAATCTTGCATTTAAGAGTTAAATTTAAAAATTTATTATAAATATTTCAATGCAGGATTAAGAGACTTTTTTTTCAAGCCTTCGTTTTATACAGATGATTCTTATTTATTCATTTCATTTAAGAAATTGTCTTGTGTATACTTCAGTTTTACTTTACACACTTTCACTTTGATATAAATGTGAGCTTGTTGAAAAATTGTAGAATCATTGATATACGTTCAATGAATATTAATACTTTTATAATTTACATAAAATCATCCACAGCAAAAAACAAAACGTTTTAAAAATATTCACAGTGAAACATCCGGCCATTTATTTTTCCTTTTCGAATCATTAAATAAACCACAATTAATTTTATCCGTGGCTTTTCTAAAAGATTCCACAAAAACCTTAATCAAACATTTCAATCAGCGATCATGCCAATAATTAAATTGTTTCCCAAACTTTCGCAATCATCGGCGAGCTGACCACGGATAATAAAATGGCCGGCCTGTTTCCCCGCCCATTTCGAATATCCGTTTGGCGAGCAAACGCGTGTTTAAACAAAACCATAATCGGAAAATAAGGCATTAAGAACGCAGCAGATCGCAGGATGTATGTTCTTTGAAGTTATATCTCATCCGGAAAAGCACAGTGTAGCCCAAAAGTACTACACTCAGCTACGATGTATATTATTTTTTAAACTTTTAATTGATGTTTATTAACATGATTATACTGTCTCTTTATTATTAAACCCAATCTTGTATTTTGAATTAAAAGAAAAATATATTATTTTATACTTATACGTTACACAAAGAAATAAATAAAAAAAATATTTTTAAAAATCCTCACTCAGGTACACTTCTAAAATCTTCTGTAAATTTTCATTTTTTGTAGTATTGAGATTTACATTCTTGACTGACGATTAAGTAAATTCCATGAAAATCAATTTGTTTTTCATTTTTAAACGATTCAATTTGTTGTTTAACCGCGCTCTTTTGGTCCGTGTTCTTTTTTGACGTAACTTTCGGTTTTTTTTCCAATAAATAACTTTATAAACAATTAATCATTAAAATACGATTTATATTTGAATATATGTATAAAATTGTGAGGTCCTATGGCACAACGGTTAGCGTTGTAGGCTTCCGTTCCGGATCTCACGAGTTTGAGTCTCATTACGAACAGCATTTTTCGATTGATTTATCGATTTCTGTTCGACGGCAAAGTGTTTGTGATGTTTCAAAAAATCTCTCCCACCCTTTCCGATCATTTCATAATGTTTATTAGTTAACCATTAGTTCAGTCCTGGCCTTATCCTTTTATCCTTACCACTCTATTTGAAAAAGAGAGATTGAGCGACTGAGTAACAAACAGTTCTTCTGTTGAGACACTTCCATTAGGATGCCATATGTTCCACATTGGGAGTAGACATTAATTTAAACAATATATATGTATCCATTTTTTATCGTGAATGTATGGATTCTTAGTTCAACGTTTACGTCTATATAATTATAAAACTTATGCGTAAAAAAACATAACTAAAATTAAATTACAAATATAATCATGCGTTTAAGGCCACAGCGTTCATACCTACATATCAATACGTGGGGCTAAACCTTTGCTCTGAGTCTCCGACCCTTACGCGTGGATGATCCTTCCTCGTATTTTCAAACTAGGACAATAATTAGGGGATGCTGACGGCTGTATAAATTTCCTTCTACAATAATAAATATCTACATCGAGTCTCAGCATTTACTTTTTTAATTTAAACTGAAAAATGCTTTTAAAAAATACTATTTACATATTTAGAGGTTTTAAAATAAAAAAATGCAATGTAATATAAATTTTAGTATTTATTTAGAGATGAATAACAAAAGTCTACTTGTGTTTTTAAATATCGACTGTGGAAAAGAAAAGGGACGTAGCCCACTGTTTTTTCATAACAGATTTTTCCGATGATCAAAATGTATCAAACTAAATATACGTTCCATCAAAAGAATGTAAGCTGCAAATGCCGAATTAGTATCTAAATTTAGCTTTAAGTTTGAAAAAAGATGAGCTTGTGAAAATTGAAATCTAGAAAAAAAACTGAAAAAAAGGTTTTTCCTAGACAATTTCTTTAATTAATATTAGATTATGTAAATTAAATACCAGTTTAGAAGTCTCCGTGCACTTCAAGGTAGTGTACATTTTATAATTTGCATATGTCCCAAAATCATCAAAACACGTTTTTTGTGCCTCGTGTAAAATTTACTATGTGTTGGTTACGTCTTTTTTCCTTTCCACAGTCGATATATATATATTTATTATTTATATGAAACGTAAGCTTTCTACAATATATTTATATATATTTTTTTTAAATGTAAACTATTTTATTTGCCTTACATACATATTATTAAAAATATTGTCGATAAATATAATCAATTAAGTAATCTGTTATTATATTTTAACAGAACAACCGCTGATTTTGTCGAAATTTATTTGTAAATATAAAATATTATGTTTTTATTTCACATATTTGATTAACGTATACACATATTTATATTTTAAAAAGCCTTTTCATACATTGCGGATACGAATAATATTCGGATATAGATGGTAGCAGTTATTTGTTTTGCAAATACGGACGGTGATTATTTTAAGCAACACTCGCCAACACCAATATGGTGTTTCTCTTAATTAATTATTGTGATAGAAAAAAACGTAATATAATTTATCAAATAAAATAGAATAAATAAACACGAAAAGCTTTTTAGAGAGCAAACATTTTCTTGGAAATACAGTATTTTATAATATACTAGCAAAGTGATTGTTATCCGGTACTCTAAAAAATACAAACTGTTTGATTATGTTTTTTTAAATAATACAACTACTTATAAAAAATTTACTTTCAACTTTTTAAATTAACTAAAAAAATAACAAAGTCAAAAGTTTGTCTTATCCTAATTTATTATTTCGAGATTAAAAAACGTTCAGTCCGTTTCAAAGTGTGTGTTCAATATCGAGTGTTCAATATCGTTGGATTGGGTTGTACTTTTAAAAAATCAAAACATTGTTATAAAAAAATATAGTTTATCATTACCTTACTTTAAAAAGGTTAAGGCACTTTATTTACCATGTTTTGAGATACGAACGTTTGAATATTTGATTGATCATAGGAATGTTGTTTATAAATCGATTATAAAAAGTCTTATTATTTCTTAGAAGCTTTTAAAACTACTGTGCGAAAGAAAGTGTGTAGATAGAACTTTTGAATCCTGCTAACTTTTTTTATTTAAAAATGCATGACTCTGAAATTAATATATATGTTAGATTGTGGCAAATACAACATTTTCCGACCAAAAGGTCATTTTATGCCAAAATGTCACTTAGAACCTTTTCAAAGTAAAGTAACGTTATGGCGATCTGTCAGTAAATATACAATTAATGTATGAAAACATGATGTGATTTAGGATATTCCGGAAGATGGTTGCAGAAAGAAAGAACTTGCTATTTGCTAAGAAATAGCTATTAGCATTTAGCTCAATAACTGGCGGAGTGGTCTATCTGGCACATAGCTGTGCACAATAAAAAGTATTGAAAAAATACCATTTGTTCAACGCTCTCATTCTACTAGTGCTGCTTTACGGTAGCAAACCATGGCAACTGACGAAAACTCAGGAAACTGTTTATCGAGCATAGAGAACATATGCTTGCGTCGTATAACGGAGTTGGGGTGGTTTTGATTTCGAGAGGAACTCGGATATTATGGAACGTAAAAGGCAGCGCCTTTTCACATCAGTAGTCATAAAAAGACGTTAAATATGTCTTTTTTCTCTTCCGATAGTTTAAATTCTGACGTTTTGGATAAACGTTGAGTACTATTCATAAGATGTACTCGGAGGAAATAACGGGTGCCATATGCTCCATATAGGAAGCGAACATGGTCAAATTAGAAGAATGATGTGGCTTTGTGCAGGTTGAATCATCAGCAGTTCATGTTAAAACTACAAAGCATCACTGTTGTAAAAGAATTTTTTAACGATCTTAAAGTATAATCCGAAAGTTTTTCGTTTTATAATAGTGTATTGACAATATTTTAACCATTTTAAATACTTTCTGTCAATGATTATCGGATCAATGTTGCATACACAAAAAATGCTTAAACTACCGTTATAATGATATTTTCTTTGCATAAATTATGTGTTTCTTTGTCGACATACAAATGGATACGTAATGCTTTATTCAAAAATGAAATATACCGGTTTCAGTTAATGTTGAAAGCATGTTTAAGATCAAGATATAATTTTTAGTATTAATGACAAATTTACAGCATTACACTAGTCACGAAAACCTCATAAAAATGCCAAAAATAAATCACAGAAATAATAATAAACAAAAGAGTCCAATGGATTTAAAAATATGCTTACTTTGTGTAAACATTCGTTGTTTTTATAGACAAGCAAAAAAATGGCTCCGAGCTGTAAACTTTTCATTTGCAATGGAAATGTTGAAAGTTTTCCTTTTTTATTTATATTTTAACAACTGGCTTTCAGGAGATGGAACGCGGCGAGAGTGAGCGAGAAAACGAAAGAAAATCTAAATTATTCGTAAATAAAAAACGAGTACAATCGACAATTTCAAAGTAACGGTCCCCAGTGACGTAATTGGGCATTTTAATGCCATAGTTAACTTTAATTCGCGAATAAAAATAAACTTGAAAAGGGGGTAAGAAGTACGTACTTAATTTAATTTGCTGTAAAGAAGCAACTGATAACAAATGCTTATTATCTCTCAATAATTTATGGGGTAATTTACATTTTGATAATTAATTCATATAAAAAGATACCTTACAGCAATGATTTCTGTAGCGTTTTCTTTTATCGTTATATGAAATAACTACCATACAGTATAATTTAAGATTTCGACTGAAGGTGCTTGGTGTAATTTCAATATTAAATTTGAATCGTTCAAACTATAGCATAGCCTTCCGATTTTAAATGAAATATTAAACCTACCGGGATCTCCACTTCTATACTCTATATAAATGTAATCATAAAACCTTTGCCGACAAACAAATAAATATAATTCTTGAAACTACTTACTACTCGAATCTGTGGGCATTTCCATAAGCTTATTCTTTTCACCGGCAATGGCTCTAAACTCAATGATACATTTATTTCTTATATAAACACGAAACATTCATTTACTAAGCGTCAGTTCAAGTTCATCCGTGCACTTGAACGCCTGAAGATGCTGAAAAGCGAAACTCGGGTCGTTAGTGACAAAGTCTGTGAGAATGTACATAGTTTGAACGATTCAAATTTACCATACAGTATTTATTCAATTTTCATTTTAGATGTTTCTTTTAAAAATATTCAACAAAAATGATAATTTATAGATAATAGGGTAAAAATATCAACGTATTATATTTTAGTTCTGCAGTTTTTTTTATATTTGATGCGTCGATAGCTATTTCGGCTTTCGCCATCGTCAGAACTAAAATTCTTTCGCCGAAATACGAAATAGCTTTCAACGCATAAAATATAAAAAAAACTGTGGAACTAAAATACGTTGATATTTGTACCCTATTATAATGGAGTTCTACCTAGTAAACGCTAAATCAATAAATATTATATAGACGTGTCCATTTAAAAGTAAGAATATATTATTTATATATTCTAAATATTTTTCTATCAAGGGTTGAATCTGACAGAGCTTTTCTGTAGCCAGAAATATTTTAACGATCACAATTGACAGTTTTTAACATTGAATAACTAGTAATTTTGTCGTCATATTTTTATTAAATTAACAGTAAATTTTATTTATTGATTGTATAGATTTGTTTTTTTCCGAATTTAATATCTAAATACTGGTAGGTATCGGTGTATTCTTTTGATATTGCAATTTTAATCGGTCGTATTATGGTTTTCTTTTTCCATATCCTTTTTTAGACCAGGTACATCTGTTACGTTTGATAGCTGAAATTTTGGTATAGATGAATTGCAATCCAAATAACTTACATATATTTTCAATAACAATTTGAATGTGAATTATATTAATGTATTGTTTATTTATTTTAATTACCCGTTATTCACAACTGATCTGAATCTTACATATCGTTACTTTACTGGCAGAAATTGATAATTAATAAAATTGACAAAAAAAGTTTAGTTCACTGTGAGATTGGTAGATATTAATTGTTTGTCTGGGATAACTCAACTAAAACATATTGGTAATTTTTTTTGCTGTCGAGGCCACGGCACAGTGCTCAACGTCGTTGGCTTCCATGCAGGATATCACGGGCTCAAATTCCAGTACAAACAGTATTTTTCAATATATTTATTGATTTCTGTTCGAAGACATTGATGTGCGTCAAAATTTTCCTTAACACCATTCCAACCCTTAAAAAGGTGTGACGATGGCCATATATATATATATATATATATATATATCATAAATAACTTATATATATAAAGAATGTATGTCAGCTATCAATATGCAATATTTGGCAAAACACACAGTCAGCATGACTGCACGGGTAACATGTAAAGTACAAGTTATGCTGTGTGGACAATATAAATAAATATAAAGAATGTA
This sequence comes from Himalopsyche anomala, assembly GCA_031772345.1. Lineage (NCBI taxonomy): Eukaryota > Metazoa > Arthropoda > Insecta > Trichoptera > Rhyacophilidae > Himalopsyche > Himalopsyche anomala. Next base: position 15,450,145 of record CM062842.1, read on the forward strand.
TGTCAGCTGTCGATATGCAATGTTTGACAAAACACACAGTCAGCATGACTGCACGAGTAACCTGTAAAGTACAAGTTATGCTGTGTGGACAATATTGAGTATCGATAGATGCAACATGAGGACTATTGTTAATGACGAAACCTCAAATTATGAAAACACAATAGAATTAAAATATAGAATTTTGTTAACGTAGCATTTAAGAAATTAGTATAAATAATTGGGAAAATCAATAAAGAAAGTTACTACTACTTCAGAGTCAGAAGTCAACCCAACAAGAACGTTTTATTTCTTATAAGAAAATGAAGCTTGAACCTGAGTTGGAACGGCGAGCGTTACAAAGGAATGGTAAGCTAAAACATTTGTCATGTATTGGTTCTAATTTTTCTATCTCTATTCTCTTCGGAAAAAAGATAGTTTAAGCCAATGAGTAGCAAAAAATTCTTGTTGAAAATTTTCTGTTAAGATTCCTTTATAAGGTGACTTATGTTACAAATTGAGAGTCAACATGGATTAAGCAAAGTATAATAATGTAGATTTAAAAGTATTATTTTCCCTTATCCATACTGATGTGTATTTTGATATTACAATCATTTTTATAATACAAAATATTGACGTAAGTATTTTTATCGTGATGCAATAAATTTCTCATTCGCTATTTACTCAGAACTATCGATTTGTAATTTACCGACCTTAAACATTACTGTTTATTATATTACTATATATTAACCACTTGAATAGCAAGCGGACACCGGTGTCCGGAACATATTCAAGCGAACACGGATGTCTAAGACATTTAAAAAATCAAATACTTGGTATTCTAATAGAATATAAGCAATGTTTTGACAAATATGTGTAGTGCTATCTATACTGAGTAAATATAGGTTTTTAAAATATTCAATTCGAGTGTATATTAGGCAAAATTATTTTTCTCAAAAACATGCAGTATCTCTGGGGCATATTAATGATTTATTTGCGCTGTATTTAAGCGCTTAACTCTCGCGGCTCGGAGACTAGAAAAATACTTCTCTGCCGATGGGGGTCGTTTAGGGACTCCAGTGGTTTCCTCATTATTGGCCTTATTCTTATGAATTTCAAAAATAAAATAGTCTAAGGGCTTTAAAATATCTCTCTGCATCATTCCTGATACGTTTTTTTTTATAAAAATCCGTGTTTTTTTAATAAATAATCATATTTTAAGTTGCGGGTAATAAAAAGACGTCATTCCAGTACAAATATGAATTTGCTACTGACGCGTTCAGTCCAGTTATCTTACGAACGATCGCTGATAAGCGGGCGCTTATCTCGTTATCGCATTATCACGTTATTGCGTATTTATATAAACTACAAAAGGTCCAAAAAACTATGATATAAGAATACCGTAGTTATAAACATTGTATCACCCATATTAAAATAGATATTTTAGAAAATGTGGGTATTGGGGTCGCATTTCTTGAGCTTAAACCGGAAAAGTTAAACATGTTTTAATTTTTACTAACCATTAGAATAATTTGTTTGACATTATAACACAATGCAGTAGAATTTAAATAAGTAGATCTAGGGAATACTTCGTTAAATTGTCGCATCGAAAATTACCGGTGAACTCATTACGTAATAAGATCCCCCATCCCTGAGTACTGGTCTGTTCGTACAGCGCAGTCGTAACTTCTCGACCTATATAGGCACTTATTCACAAAGTACAAATCCTTGTTTACGTGAGCGTTTACATTCATATGACGAAAAGTGCCTGAAAAAAAGAGAGATGGCTAACCGCACTTTTGTCTATTTATACCAAGGCTCGTAAAAAAGCGATGTTCGTTACAATCTGAGGCATATATTATTCAGTTATATAACGTCAAATATAAATTAGGTGAACTGGTTTCGCCACTCATCGAGTTCAAAGAGGGAGATTTTTTCTTTCAGAGCTCCAAATATCGGACTCTTTTTTTGTTTCATTTATTACATGAATAATGGGGAAATTTGTTTACAATATTCTTGGAACCCTTATTTTAAACATTGTATATCTAGAAAATTGTTGTATTTTTTATTAGAAAAAAAAAATAATATTTGTACACAATTCTGCGCAGAGAGAACAATACAATACAAAGAATGAATCTATGCGCAGTAAAGAGTAAACTCGGTTTGCCTTTTTTTACTTTTATATGGCTATATATTCAAGTTTTTTAAATATTATAAATAGTATCATGAAATCAATGGTATACAAATAATTTTCATACATTTAGTAGTGTTTTTTTTTATAAAATTAGGCTTTCCTAAACTTTGATTATTATCATACTATTGCTACAAATATATATTTCGACTGTGGAAAGGAAAAAGGAGGTAACCCACTGTTTTTTCAAAACAGCTTTTTTTCGAAAATCACAATGTATCAAACATGATACACGTTCTATCAAAATTATGTAAGCTGCAAATGCCAAATTAGTATCTAAATTTAGCTTTTAAGTTTGAAAAAAGATGAGCTTGTGAAAATTGAATCCAAGAAAAAAGACGGAAAAAAAGGTTTTTCCTAGACAATTTCCCTAATTAAATTTGAATCGTTCAAACAATGTACATTTTCACAGATTTTGTCATTAACGACCCGGGTTTCGCCTTTCGGCATCTTCAGGCGTTCAAGTGCACGAATGAAGTTGAACTTTCAGTTCGATAGTTCAAGCTCATCCGTGCACTTGAACTGTGGGAATGTACATAGTTTGAACGATTCAAATTTAATATTGAAATTCCACCAAGCACCTTCAGTCGAAATCTTAAAAAAAAAAAAAACCTTAATTAATATTAGAATATGTCAATTAAAGACCAGTTTAGAAGTCTCCGTGCACTTCAAGTTTGTGTATATTTCATAATTTGCATATGACCCATAATCATCAAAACACGTTTTTTGTGCCTCCTGTATTTGCTGTGTGGGTAAGGTCCTTTTTCTTTCTACAGTAGAAATGTTTTTTTGGTTATGAGAAGATTCGAAAATAAAATTACTTATTATTTCAAAAAGTGAATATGTTTTTCGAATTCGAAAACGTTTAGTTTAATAATGTGTTTAATAATTTTCTATAACCAATTGCTTCTAATATGTTGTTTGTATTTGTCTGTTGGCATGTGGTGCTCTTACTGACGTTGATTCTAGGAAACTAATCAATCTCAGATGAAATTTTACGTTCATTTTTATATGACTACCAATTTGTTTACGTATAATTAATATTCTTACATAAACAAAAATAACTTACACGTAGATGTTTGTAGTATTTTAAAAATAATAATAATTTTTTTTTATAAAAAAATTTTTTTTTTTGTAAGAATTGATATGGTTTTCAAAAATGTCTTTTTCAGAATCTTCATTGTTGCTGACTTTGTTGAAGTACATCAATTACATGGAAGCGGGAAAAACACTAAATCATCATTAATTTATTCACTTTAGTAATGTAGTTTCATTTTGTCTAAAATTTCCCCAAATTTTAATTGTTTTTATAATTGATATCATTTGCTACTTATTATTGATAATTTTTAATTGTATGTTATAGGTGTTAAGCATTTTAATTTTAATTTTGTGTAATTATAATGTAATTTGTAAATCCTTTTAATTGTTGGTAATCGCTTACACCTTTTATTTCAATTTAACTTGTATAAATAGCCCTGTTTAATTTATTTTCCTTATCAGTTGATAAGGCTCGTAAGGAGCGAAACCGGTCCTGATCAAATAAAAGTTTTAAGTGGAAAAAGTACTATAAATCTTTTATTATTTTTATTATAATGCCATTCCACCAAGTATTGACAGTGAACACCTTAAAAGTGTTTCTTATGTATAGTAGGTATTATTAGAAAACTTAATAATAATGACTATCCACCTGCTAAGACACATTAAGTCTTATCTACATTGCACCATTTTGTGTTACGTCTTTAGTTAGTACACTATTAAACTACAATATATGTAAAGTGCAGGAGTTTTCGATTTTGAGATCGTAAAATTATAATTTATGACTTTGTGATTTTCGCTTCTAAGCTCTGGGTGGCATATTTAAAAAAATCATTCAACTTAGCCTTTTGTGTTACCAAGCGTATTCCTTTGCCATAAAGTCACTTCAAAATATGCGCATATAACTCGATTTCATGCCATCGACTGACCTACATTGTTTGATCGCTTTTTTCGACCGCAACATCCCCATTTTCAATTCCATCGGTGAGCCGAAACGAGACCGCCGATTGTAAAAATGGATCCACGAATTTATTGCTTCATTAGGGACTCTCGTATTGTGATGTCGGATTAGATTGACGTGGGTTTTCAAGGGTTGAGTGAGGCACGCTAATTATAATGCTGATTAAGTTATTATCGATAATATGCTATCCGTTATTTAATTGGATAAACATTTTTCATTCAGGGATTGAAAATCATATAAAAAATAAATAATATTCGGCTTAACACTCAAGAAAAGCGTTTATTTACAGTTATTGCCAATTCAACAAACATTTAAAAAAAATCAAATTAATCCCTAGAAAAGATACTTTATTTCGTTGCCTGGAAAATTTACCATCAACATTAAGTAGTAACCATCGTGTGAACTGATTGCATGGCAATGTTTAACACTTCCTCTACGGCAGTGGTTTCCAACCTTTATGTTACTGCGCCTCCTCTTGAAGAAAAAAATATCTTCGTGCCTCCCCATCCTTTATTTCATGTACTAATAAAGACACATTTTTAATAGTAAATATATATTTTGGGCTGTTCGCGCCTCCCAGGTTGGAAATCGCTGCTCTACGGTGTTAAAAAAATACTTTTGCTTCGTTGCTGGCTCTTAAAAAACCAAGTGAAAGAAAACATGTTTTTACACTTATGGAAGGTAAAAACCCAAGACCCACTATTTCTGATCCTTTAACAAGTGGGCGTAACGAGAGCAATTAGTTAACCACTATTCCTGTCATAGTCGTATATTTCTATCCCTTCTACTCTCTTTGAAAAAGCGAGGTTGAGAGGCGAATAAGTAACAAGCAGTTATCGTAGAAAACCTTCTGTCGAAAGACCTCCATTAGGGAGTTACCATGCTCTACATTGGGAATGGATATAGATTTTCAAAAATGTATCATCAAAAAATAAAATATAGCTTAACGTTTTATTGAACATCTATTTTTAGAACTGTCTTCGTACATTTTCTCGACATTTTTTCTTCTTTTATTTTTAACTCTCGCGGCTCGGAGACAAGAAAAATACTTCGCATCCGATGGGGGTCGCTTAGGGACCCCAGTGGTTTCCTCATTATTGGCCTTATTCTTATGAATTTCGTAAAATAAAATAGTCTAAGGGCTTTAAAATATCTCTCTGCATCATACCTCATACATTTTTCTTATAAAAATCCATGTTTTTTTAATAAATAATCATATTTTAAGTTGCGGGTAAAAAAGACGTCATCCCAGCACACATATGAAATATCAACTGACGAGTTTAGCCCAGCCATCTTACGAACGATCGCTTATCGTGTTATCGCGTTATCGCGTATTTATATAAACTACAAAAGGTCCAAAAAACTATGATTTAAGAAAAGCTTAATTATAAACATTGTATCACCCACATTAAAATAGATATTTAAAAAAATGTGGGTATTGGGGTCGCATTTCTTGAGCTTAGAACCGGAAAAGTTATTAAAAAAATATATCATTAAGTTTTTAATCACATGATTTCAGTCGTAGCTTAAAGTACATGCACTAAAAACGTCAAGTCATTTATTTTCGTTTGATTGTATTTAATTTCGGAAACCGCCCTAAGTTTTGAAATGCGTGTAAGTGAATAAATGTCCTTGTTTCGTTGCTATATGATGCTTACGTGCTAACTGCCACTAGAGGGAAAATTCGCTTGTTCGCAAGCATTTTCCGGGGAATAACAGTTTATTTTAATATGGTAATTAGTGAGGAGTGTTTACAGAAATAAGTTCAGTCAAAGGAAATGCCGGATGATTGATAGAGGAACAAAGAAAAGTCAAAAGGTGTAAAATTCTTTGTTTGGGAGAGCTTTAGCCATTACGGTGACAATGGCGCCGTACAAAGTTGTATAATGCGGAAGTTTTTGAGAAACTTAAAACGTTTTCTTTATGATATTTTACAAAGTTGTAAGTTTGACTCTAGATATCTATATTGGAGGTGTCCAGTTTCAAAAGTTGTTATTCAACTATACTAGTAAGCAATGTTCCCTCTAATTTTTATATTGTGTGTGCGGACCATCCACTGCATTGTGCAGTTCATTTGTAAAGTGTGCGCAAGTATAAAAGTAGATAGAATCAATAAAGTTTATGAAAATTAAAATATTATTCATACCCGCAAACACTCCAGCAAACCTTCTTTTCACAATATTTATGAGTGCGGCCTGTGCGGGATATGTGAAATCGTGTACAGACACATTTTGGGAAGTGTGCGCACCTTAGCGGGAACATTGCAGTAGCAAGTCTTATATGTAAGTAAATATAATTAATTTTAATAAAATAATAATAAATTTGAATCTTTCAAATTATGTACATTCACACAAGTTTTTTTCGATAAACTTGAAGTGATACATTTATTTTTTTATTTCTTATTTAAACACGATACACTCATTTACTAATCGTCAGTTCAAGTTCATCCGTGCACTTCAACGCCTGAAGATTCCGAAGGCGAAACCCGGTTTGTTGGTGACAAAACTTGTATGAATGTACATAATTTGAACGCCTCAAATTTAATATTTTAATTTTACCAAGCACCTTCAGTTGGAATCTTAAATTATATAAATTAGGATGTTAGAGAACATAACAAAATGTATAGTGTATCTCTTCTAAGGCAGTACATATAGCTGTGTATATGCAAGTTTAAACATAGTTCTGACGATTGCACTCACCGAAACAGGTATAAATTCATGTTTTAAAAAAAATTAGAACTAAACAAATTAATATTTTTACCTTATTACAATGGGAGAAATCAAGTAAATGCTAATTCAATCAAGAAAAAGTGGTGCAAAAAGATTCAAATTTTGAGTAACTTTCAGAAAGATGTTTACATACAATTTTTAAATTTGTTTTTAAATACCTTTTTATGCGTTATTTGCTTTATTGCTCGACTCCAATACAATCGATGGATTAGTGTATTTATGTTTAAGTATATAATTATTTATTTAAATTGTTAATCAATTATTTTAAACATTTAGTATTCCTTAAGTTTTATTCAGTTCTTTCACATGATTGTTACTGAAAAACATACTTAAAATAAGTATTTTAAAAAAAAGGTTAATAGTTGTATTTTAAAACTGAACGCCTCAATTTCAAATATCATAGTATTTATCGAACGTCACCTTTTTTATAAAAGACATCAAGTATTTATATAACTTCTTGGCTCGTATACCTTTAAAAGTTCAAACGACCTCAAAAAAAAAAGATTTCATAAAAACACTGAGATTTTCAGTATCGCATTTAGAATTCAGGGTTGTGAATTTTAAAAAAATCGACTTTGATTTTTCCATTTACAAATTTTCCAACTCCCACTCACTTATTTACGAATGGTACGACTACCCATTATATTTTTTGATGAATTTGACGGTAACATTACGAAAATTTATTTTTGCTTACAATTAACTGTAGTAATTTTTTTTCACTAATTATATTACAAAGTACAACGAGTGTTTTGCTTCTTTTAGAATCATCTTCAGACTTAATTAAGAAGCAAAACACGCGTCACAATTTTGTAACATCAGTGACTTAGCAAAATACATTTTTTAATTACAGCACTTATTAATCATATAATACATTAAAATATTTGTTTTATTTTATTCATTATCAGCTTAAAAACTATTGCTGCTTACTTCAGACATTTATTTTTTTTATTTTGTGTAGAAATATAATATTTTACAACGACCAAAGTCGATGTCTTAAAGTTTTGTTGAACGCGAAATAAAATTAAAAGTCTCTGCAAAGTTTCAATTATTTATTTCCTTTTACAATTCACTTTTCCGTATTTGTATAAGGCACAAGAACGTTCATATTTTAATGACTTCATTTACTTCTAAGGAAAATATGTAAGTTAAATAATAAATTACTTTATTTACTTAATAAATACTTAGAGAAACGTATAGATTAAAAGAAATAAATATTCTAATGTATATTATTTTCATAAAAGATTTGCTTTGAATACATATAACATGTGTGATTAGTATTAAAATAATGTTATATGTATGTAAATCATAAAGTTTTTAGTACAAAATTCATTTGTGTACATGATTATTTTCTATGAACGTAATAGGTTTATGAAAGATCATACATTATCTTTGACATTACTTATTATGAGAAGTGTCAAAACTCATAAAATTAATAACATGTTTTCATTTAATAATTCTTATGAGAAAATAGTGTACGACAACCTGTTGGATCTGTTGCGCAGTAGTCAACGTCGATGGCTTCCGTGGCGGATCTTACTGTTTTGAATTCCAGCATTTTACAATCGATTTATCAATAACTGTTCAAATGCATGGATGCTTAAAATTTCCTTACTATTTTTCCTCCATTAATATAACTTGGTATAGCGAATTACACAGATAGTTAAACAGAGTTATTAGCTAACCACTAGTTTTGTCTTTTCCTGTTTATACCTACAATCTTAAAAAAGTGAGATTAAGAAACTGAGAAGCAAGCAGGTTTCGTAGAAAAACTTTTGTTGATATTATTATTTCATTAGTAAGCCTTAATATAGAATTGAGAGCGGATATATTTTGAAAAAATGAAAAAAGTATTGGTAAGACCGTAACTGGAACGTTTATATATCGACTGTGGAAAAGAAAGAGGACGTAACCCACACAACCCGCAAATTATACAAGAGGCACAAAAAACGTGTTTTGATAATTTTGAGTCATATGCAAATTATGAATTATACACAACATTGAAGTGCACGGAGACTTCTAAACTGGTATTTAATCGACATAATCTAATTTTAATTAAAGAAATTGTCTAGGAAAAACCTTTATTTCAGTCTTTTTTCTTGGTTTTAATTTTTTACAAGGTCATCTTTTTCAAACATAAAAGTTAAATTTAGATACTAATTCGGCATTTTCAGCTTGCATCCTTTTGATAGAACGTGTATCAAGTTTAATTTATTTTGATTATCGAAAAAAAGCTGTTTTGAAAAAACTGTGGGCTATGTTTTTTTCCTTTCCACAGTCGATATGTTATGAATTTATTAAAAAAATCATTAATGTCGAAACAAATCAATCTATAAATTAATCAATTAACTTGGTAAAAACGCCATTACAATAAGGTCAAAGTAACATTACAATAAAAAAATAAGTTTTTAGTCCTACAAAAAAAGTTTTTTTTAAAATACAGTTGCAGAGAACTTTTTACTTAAAAAAGTCGTATTCATTGTTTTTCATTTTAATAAAACCGTATTCAAAAAACGTATCTTAAATGTTCTCTCTTTTCTCATTTTTGAAAAAAAATAAAACTATTCAAGAAAATAATAATTCACTGACAAGGCCCGCGGGCACCCTACCTCTGATATAGTTTAAAGTTTTATTAAAAAAATAATTTGAAAAGTTTTCACATTCAAAGTGTTTGCAACATTTTTTTAATTTAAATATTCTGCTACAATTTACCTAATTTTATGTTAAGCACATTTTTTATGTTAGATACATTTTTTTTCGTTTGTCAACGACGAAGCCTTAAGTAACGAACAAATAGCCCAAAAAGAAATTCTTCTGTTTTACATACATATCGACTTTTTCACAACATGGTTTTCCATACACCCATCCCCATTTTAGTTTTCTACCTGCGAGAAAACATGTCGCTTTAATAAAATCACATTTTCTAGTGTTCTATCACAAAAATTATCATGTGTGTTTCACGCTGGGAGAAAGCAATGGAGCGTCCATATATTCTTATTTCTTTTTCGTTGAAGAATTTTATCATAATTATTAGGAACATTAACCGCTTGAATAAATCATTAATATATATCTGTGGGACTGCGTGTTTTTGAAAAAAATAACTTTGCCTAATATACATTTGAATTCAATATTTTAAAAACCTATATTGACTCAGTATAGATAGCACTACACATATTCATCAAAATATTGCTTATATCCTATTTGAATACCAAGTATTTGATTTTTTAAATGTCTTGAACATCCGTGTTCGCTTGCATATGCTCCGGACACCGGTGTCCGCTTGGTATTCAAGTGGTTAAAAATTATTTTATTTTATCATTAACCTTAACGTGTTTTCTTCAGTTTTTGTTTTATTTTATTAACGTTTAAAATATTTAAACAATAGTTTTTTCTAATTGATCTCACGGATAAACTTGAACTGACAGTTCAAATTCATCCGTGCACTTGAACGCATGAAGATAACGAAAGACGATTCTCGGGTCGTTAGTGACAAAATTTTTGTGAATGTGCATAATTTTAACAATTCAAAATTAATATTTAAATTCCACTTTTAGTCGAAATATTAAATAACATTTAAAAATAATTTTCAATGTCTAAATTAAAAACCTATCTAACCCAGGGTGGGGAACCTTCTCTTCTCTAAAGACCGCAGTAAACATTGACTAGGGAATTTCCAAAGCCCAGAAATTTTCGGATTTCCCAAAATTACCAGCGTGGGACTCTTTTTTTAGGTCTTTCAAGAATTTTGACATCGAAAATCTTAAGAATTTACAAAATAATTACAGTTATTAAAGAATCAGTAGAATTCGAGTAGAGGAAATGATGTAAATTGACATCACAAACACCCCACCCCGTCTTCGACCACAACTTTGAATTGAATAATTCTCAAAATTACTGTGATCTGACCGGGAATCGAACCCAGACCTGCGCGATCGGTAGAGCAAGCTCTAACTAACTGGGCCACAGCAGGCGACTATCACTGGCTAAAAATCCAAGGTATTTACAATATTACTATAATGGGGTAACAAATTTGTATGAACACATTCAATTTCATTAGTAATTTTCAAACAGTATTATTGCTTCGTGACCCCTTATGAGGTCACGCACCACTGGTTGCAATTCCAAGGTTCATATAATAAAATCAATAAAGATGAATACATTTTCGCAGGAATTCTTCTATATTCTTGCAACTTTGTAATATCAGCAATATGCGATGTTCCAAGGAATAACATAACCAGGTGAGGTGATATGGTAATAGAAGTAACCACATGCACACACACGCTACACCTTGATGGTGCAGGGTAATGCGGCAGTGAACTCAAGATATTAAAAATGGCGCACTGTATACTTATCATATTCAACAAAGGTGGAAGAAGAATGTCGTTTCTTGGACAAATCATAAAATGTTACAAATAACTAAAATTATATTTGATGCTGTTAAAACCTTTTATAGGGGAAAGATTAATATATATTTTTTTGTTTTATATATTCCCTTGTTACGCGATCTTGTTTCTTCCTGGAAAAAGTGGTATAGCCTGGTTTTCCGGGCATTGGTGGGATTCTCTTCGATTACCAATTATACAAAGTATAACCTTGCTGTGCTTAATATATTAACCAGTCGCTTTAAGGTCTATATTTCCAACGCCGCCCATAGAAACGTCAGCTTTAGTACCTCAATACACTGTTGAGCACGTTCTTTGGTTGATTTATTGTTTCAAATATTGTTTTAATCAAATTTATATATGTTGGCAATAAGTATTTTAAAATATAGCAGTTCAAATTCAAATTCCAAAATAATTAATTTGCCCTTTATAGGATGGAACTGAAATTACATTCTATTATTTAGAATTTCGACTGAAGGTGCTTGATGGAAATTTAAATAAGAAATTACATTCATTGATTAAATTGGCATTTACTTGGTAGAACTCCATTGTTATAAGCTAAATTTGTTCCTCGCGTAGGACGTATGAGTCGCCAGTTCCAAGGGCCGTTCGGCTGATCAACTCATTGCCTAGAGAACTGGACATTTTTAGTGACAGTATTTGTGAACTGTTTTTTATGTTTTACTTTTTTTTTTCTTAATTTTGTATGTTGATTTTAATGCATTGTGTAGTATGATGTATAATTTTAATTTATTTTTTCTCATTATATTAGTGCATGGCGAATTGGCGTCAGCTGTAATGTCATGTACTGTAATTTTAATTTTTAAACAATAAATAAATAAGGTAAAAATATCAAAGTATTTAGTTATACAATTCTTAGTCGTAGAAATAAATACTTTAATGTTTTTATGTTATTAAAATTACATTTGGCTATCGGAGGTATAATTTTTTTCACTTGTACGTTTTTGTGCAAGAAAGAAAAGTATGAACAACTTAAAGGATAAGTAAATATGACAATAATTAGCTGTACTTACTGTTATGCATTTTTTAAGAAGTGGAAAGCAGAAAACACTATTTAACGACAATTTAAAATCGTCGTTCGAATTTGGCAGCGTTCATTTATTTTTTTTTATTTTAAAATAAATGTAAAAACTGAACAAATATAAAAAAGTATTCTAAGTAATGTTCTGTTTAGTTTAGTACTTCTCTCTTTTTATGAATTTAACATTAATGATTTGCTTACTAAAACTATAAACATAAAGCATTTTTTTAACGAATAAATATTTTTTATACAAAGGAAAGAAATACTAACTCAGTAAGGCATGTACTTAATATGGATGGAAGACGATTTGAAATAAATTGTCGAAAAAAATATTTACAAAAAACTACAATTACAACTGAGTGATTGATGTCTATGCTAAATCAAATAAATTGCCTTGTTTTTTGCTATCGGCTGAATCCATTATGTCTAATTACTATTTGTTTCTGTATTTCAGTATATTTGTATGAAAAGTAAAGCAGAAATAATAATTTTACTATTCAAAACACATCCGCTATCAACTGTAGATTACGCATATCGATTTTTATTTGGGTAAAAGTGATGCAAGATTAAAAAACTTTGAAATTTAGATAATATTTTCTATTTAATATATTTTTTCAATAAATTGTATATCTTTTTCAATTAAGCTTTAGTTATTTTATGGTCCTTAGACTCCATTTCTAACTAAAAATGATTTTCATATGGTACTATCCAGTGGCGGCCGGTGATAAGAATATTAGAGAGTGCAAAAAATGATTGACTTTATATGTGCTTAGACATCGCTGAATATTTGAATATATACAAGAGGTTCATTGCTCAATTGCAACCATTATCCGGCCGCCACTGGTACAATCAGATTCACGGTTTTCCAACTGGTCTTGTTCTTTCTGATACAGTGGTAAAGCCTAATAAAAAACAAATACAAATATTGCAATATTTCAAACAATATTTCTTGTTAATTCTCTTATTGCACTTTAAGATACATTATAATAAGCATTGCATAGTCTATCTGCCTTTTCATTTAGGATATACTATCCTAGACCAGCTGTTACCAAACTACGGCCCGCCGAAGTTTTTCATCCGGCCCTCGAAAAGTTCTGGATTTTTGCATAGAAATTATTCATATAAGAAATATAAATTGCCATGATTTAGTTTGTGAATTCACGACAACTATTTATTTCAAATCATCAATTGTCCTACAGTTATCTAGTAGGGGACTCAAAGTGAAGGAAGTTGGATAAAAATTGGAGGTGAGACGACCAGATGTTCGTTTAGTCAAAAATTTTTCGAATATTCTCATTTAATGAAATTCTAAGATGGGCAAACATTTGTTTACATTCTAATAAATATGTAACGGCATAAAACGAAATAATATTCTGGTTGGTTTTTTATAAGAATTTGTTTGTCGTCCGGCAATTATTAAAAAGTTCAACCCGGCTCGCTTCTCAAAAAGTTTGGTGACCCTTGTCCTAGACTACTGTGATATCCTTTAGCCATCGTTTCTTTGTCATATAAAGCATAATGTATTCGTCGTCGGTGTATTGCCATATATTTAATAAAATAATATAATCTTAGTAAATTTCAATGCCAGTTATTATTGGCAGAAACCTTTACGCATTTTTCTGTACAGATTTATAAACTACGCACAGAGATGATTATACGACTAGTTTGTGTTTTTCATCAATAAGTTCATCATTAAAATCATCATTAAGTTATTTACTTTAGTAATGTAGAGTTTCACTTTGCTTAAAAATTTCCCAAATTTTAATTAGGTTTATAATAGACATCATTTGCCACTTATATTAATTGATGATTTTTTAATTGTATGTTATTGGTGTTAAGTATTTTAATTTTATGTAATTATAATATAATTTGATAAAAATAATAAAAGATTTTTAGTACTTTTCTACTTAAAATTTATTTGATCAGGACCGATTTCGCTCCTCGCGAGTATTATCAACTGATAAGAAAAATAAATTAAATGATAATGCTCGGGAGGAGCGAAACCGGTCCTGATCAAATAAATTTTAAGTGGAAAAAGTACTAAAAATCTTTTATTATTTTTATTATAATGCCATTCCACCAAGTATTGACAGTGGTCACCTTAAAAGTGAGATTTATATGAAATTGATAAATTATTATCACAAAGATGTTTTGATTGTGGGATATTATTTGGTTCAAATCGGTTCTTTTCGGCAAAATTATTTAATTTTTTAAATTAGCATTATTTCTAAGAATTTTATACGTGTCAGAAATATGATTCCTTTGAAAGTCAAAATAACTACGTTTATGTAATATTATTTCACTAAAAAAATAGATGTATTTTTTTTTACTTGAAAAAAAATGTTTTTTTCTCTTTGTGGTTGATAAAATTTATTTCGTAGAATACCTAACTTGTGAACTCAAAAGAAGTAAATATAATTTCTAGAAAATTCGTACTTGAAGTGACCTTGATTTTTTTATAAGACTTCTTTTACAACTTTTAATACCGCGTAAAATGGCAGCTCCGATATATATTTTAATCGCGAATGTTCGTCATCGGAATTCGTAAAAAAAGTTCAATAACTGAAGGTAAAACGTCAAAATGTAAACGTGTTTGATAATACAGGATGTTTAAAACTCTCTTATCAGTTTTTCATCTTAAAAATAAAGCTTTTATTTTCAACAAATTGCACCGTACAAGTCAAACACTGCCATCTGAGACAATTTGATTTAAAAATTCAAAATTTTGAAACAAAATCTTTATTTGATTTCCATATCACATAAATATCTTTCGGATAGCAAAATATTTATTTTTATTTGGCATACACTTTAATTAAATGGTCAGAATTTAAAACAAATTTTGGTCAGAATGAAAATATGAACGGTCATAATAAAAATATTATACGGTGAGAATATTTTATAACAATTTTGGTTATTAGGTTAGGTAAGGTTCGGTTTATTTTAAAATTTCATTAAAATTATGTCTATTTATTCTGACCAATATATTATGAACATGTAATGTAAATTCTGAACAATTTTCTGACTAGAAAAATACGAGCCATTATTATCTGATAACAATATGCATATTCGCACTAAAACATTCATTTTTCAAGTAGTGTTAAAGAAAGCTGTTAATAGTTCATCTTTGATCAACCACTAATTCATTTAAACTTGTATTTGACAAAAAAAATATGATATTTTTAACTTTACTGTATTATTTACTCTGAATGACAATTTTTGACTAGTAATATTTTAAAAAGGGTGTCCAAAATTTTGTTTCAGATATACTTTAGTGAAATATTGTTTAAAATAATTAAAAAGGATTTTACTACAGACCAAATTTTGTGGAAAATGCCTTACATAGGCTTTATAGTTCGTCGGTACACTATCAGAAAACGTTAATTCAAAAACTGGGTGCTTTGAGTAATAAATAACAGATCGATAGATTTTAACACGTTTTGTCGTCTTTAAAAACAATCTCACTCAAATAACATACATTTATTTTGATATTTAAAGAAGTAATACAAACTAGTTAAGTTAATTTCGTCAGCAGTTATAACTAGCAAAAACCTATTACTTAACGCTTTTTAACGCTTAAGCTGTGCAGATTTTCTTATTTCTACAGCTACCCAAAGACGGTTAGGCGACTAAACGTTTTTTAACTGAAAATATTTTGTGTAATTGTTTTATAATTATTTTTTTACATTGTCTATAGCCACGCTAATTTTTATTCAGTTGCTTAAAATCGGCCGAAAAGGGACCGTAGGAATAGGCTATGATAGGACTATAAATAAGCTAATCACTGTCGCTACGTTCATTTTTTTTTTAATTAGATGAGTTTGAGGTAATTCAATAATTTATCATAATATATATTATTTCATTATAAATGTGAGTTTTAGTTAATAGAGTTATGAGCTCTGCGCTCTGGATATAAGAAATTTTCATTTTAGTTTCAAAATATACCTACAAACAGCACTAAATTTTGATTTAGAAAATCTCACCTTGGGTACAAATAGTTATTTTCTTGTGAGCATTACTAACAATATGTTGAAACCTTCGCTAGGTGTGCTTGTTTCATATTTCGCTGTTCATATAATATGCGTCTATAGAAATGGTTGAAAATCATTCCTCGTTTAAGATATTTTGAAGTTTTGGAATACCGTATACACTAAAAGATCAGGTAACCTAACCCGCACATATTTCTTTTACTGCTCTTATAAAATTTAACGGATATTTGTGATATGATAGGCAGCCAGTGAAGCATACATAACAATCATTTTCGCGGAGATATTTCCATCCCCTCGCAGAACGGGGCGATATTGAAAATGGAAAAAGGGAAAATCAGCGATTTTTTCCATCCCACACATACAATATTATATATATATTGCATATATGCGGGCGTATATATTCTGTCGCCGTGTGTCAGGACATATTTACGGGTGATAAAGCATAAGAGACAAATTGATTTGTGAAAATGGCATATATGTATGTTTTATATATATATTTTCAATATTTGGCATATCGATTACAATAAAATCTTTGAATCAGAAAAACGTCAGGCGGTAAGGACGGGTCGTTAAGCATGATATGGGCCTTGGGCTTTATTTCTGTTTATCCCGAGATTTTTTTTTGAACTGTTGTTGTTATAGATTTGACATATCTTTTCCACTTATAAAATAAACATATTACAAATGTGTTTGCTATATACTACATACATACAGCTTTCGTTTATTTTGAATTCGTTTTGTTACAATACGTCACTAAGTAACTAAGAATACGTGAAAAAACATGCTTGGACATGTGCTGAAGATGCCACAAGAAAGCCTGAATTCTACTTGTCTCTGCTACCAACCGGATGGATTCCGCCGTCGTAGAAGGCCACTAATGACTATCTGCACTGCAGAGTTTGCTAAACTGTGTGCCGCAAGAAGTCTCAGGTGTGCCGCGGTGGAAGAAGTCTTAAAAATGTTCATTTAAAATAATGTGTAATCATTTAAATTTTCTTCAATTTTAAATAAATTCAACATCTACTCATTCAAACAAATATTTGCCACGTTCATAAATAGTGGTCAATGCGACACATTTTCCACAGTTTCTTTTTTAAAGGTACATTACCTTTTTTAAAGCATTTTTATTTGGTGTGCCGTGAAGTAAAAAAGTTTGGCAGACACTGATCTATAGGATGTACTCGGCGGAGCTACGACGGGACGCTGTAATAACATGAGAGGAAGCAAAAAGACTGGCAGGGACAGAGAATCTCGGAGGAATCATGCGGTGGCCATATGCTCCGACTAGGGAGCGGATATGGACTTAAAAAAAACATAAAAACACGAGGTTTCCAAAATGCACCACCAACTGGTTGAAATTAATGTGCAGTATTTATTTTTTAAACTAAGCTTAATGAGAGATACGTTGTATAAGATAAAATATTAAAGAAAACCCTTTTGAACTCATTATACCATCAATTTAATAGGATCAAGACAAGTTTTGCAAATCAGTTTAAAATGCTCGTAATGAGTGATACTAGAACCAAATTCAAAAGTGATTTTAATGTTTTGTAAACGCTGAGGAATATCAAATGCCAACAATTTAATATTTATATTTATGTATATATAAAAAGAGAGGTTGAGCAACTGAGTGACAAGCAGTTCTCGTAGAAACACATATGTTGAGATAAACTCCATTAGCAGTCCATATGGTCCTCATTGGGAGCGTACATGGTAAAAAAAATAATTATATGAAGTGTTTTATCTAAATTAGTTAATTTAAGATAAAGAATAAGTAAATTTTAATTATGAATTTCTTTTTTTGCCACGTCGGGTCCTTGGCGTAATAATTGCTCGTGCTCTACTCCTAGTAAGAACAGAATTGTTGTAATCGATTTCTTTTCGAAGGCAAAAGTGTTTGTGGTGTCTAAACATTAACTACCAACCTTCTGAACCTCAAAAATAGCTGGCACAGTAAACGCATTGTCGAGCGATAAGAAACACATTGATACAAATATCATTGTTTCATTGTATTTCTTATCAGTTGACAATGCTCACCATGAACGAAACCGGTCCTGATCCAATAAATTTTATGAGGAAAAAGTACTAAAAATGTTTCATTATTTTTTAATAATAATTTATATATTTATAGCGAAGATAATCTTTATGGTTGTACATGTTGTATTATTATATTGATAAACAAATCAACGAGATGAAAATCCGTTAGTTATAACACTCAAAAATAATGATATGTAATTTATACAAAAAGGAAGCATCGCAATTGACGTAAACTAACAAAGTAACTGTACTCCAGAGGTTATGTTCATCATTATATATAATACATCACACGTTTCCCAGTTGTTAGCTCGAGTGTTTCAAACGTTTCAATCCACCCCAGTCCCCCCACGCTGTCACATACAAATTAATCATTTCGAACAAAATTTGCATAATAGGTAAAATTTGCAATTCGGCCTAGGAGTATGTTCGCCGGGGGGAGCACGAGTGCCATCAGGACGGAGCTCGCGCAAAATTTTGCGGCTCGAAATTATTATTATTTCATTATAACTTGCGAACAACCCTCGAATCACCTTTTCATATGCTAAAGATTTTAAATATTTGATTTCGACATTTGGCAATTTGATGCTCGTTGCGTATTTTGCTGCTTACTACTTTATGCCTCAATTTGTTCAAAATTAGACTTTTTCAAAAATCATGTCCGTTTTTAATGCGAGTTTCTAATAGAGTTTCCTCTTCTGCAGAAGTTTTTAAAGAACTTCTTATTGCTTAACATTTTTAATGAATAAGTGGATGCTAAAAGAGGCTCTAATAATATCATCCAGGTCAGTGTTCTTCAAACTATGGTCCGCGATAACTTGTCGCTCGCTGTGGTCTAGTTGGTTAGAGCTTGCTCTACCGATTAGGTGGGTCTGAGTTTGATTTCCGGTAAAGCCAATGTCATTTTTTTCAATTTAAATTTGAAATCTAAGACATGGGTGTTTGTGACGTCAATTCTCCTTGAGTTAATCTCATGTGACTTACAAATATTCTTGCTTCAATTTTGAATCAATGTTGAATCAATCTTGCTTCATTACTTAATTAATTAAGCAAAATTTGCGATAGTAAGTCTGAAGATGCCTCTGAAAGAGGGGAAATACGTGTCACAGTTAGTTACACAATACGTGGAATAATCAAAGTTATTTTAAATTTTATATTAAAATGAACTTCCACAAAGTTACCGCCGAAACCATCGAAAGTACAAATATTCTCATCGAGTATATCTCGTATGATCTTTCAATTTCAAAATATTTGACGCATTGGCATAAGATGTAATATAAAATATTTTTTTAAAATACACAAAAAAACTTTTATACTTAAAAAATATTTCAACTTGAATATATCTTTTGTTTGGTTACAAAAAGCAGCAACAAATTAAGTTTTATTAGTTTCATGAATACAATTTTACGTTATACTGACTTAACGTTTCAATTGTTACTTTTTGAATATATAATATTAACCCAAGCAACCATGAACAGTTGGGCAGTCTATAATTGACTTACAACAGATTCCGTTACGTCAACTCGAACGTTATTCAAAACGATCGTAAGTATATGGTTGACACTGTTCCGCGAAATATTTATTCCATTTTTTACCGGTCCGTGGATGTAAAAATGTTGAAGAACACTGATCTAGGTAGTTGCCTCAAATCAAAAAAAGGATATGAATATTTGGTCAGGTAGTAAATGCTTATCAGATAACAAAGTATTGTTCAAATAATAAGAAGCTAAGTACACGGGCTCGAGTTCCAGTACTGATTTTTTTTATAGATTTATGAATGTTATTCTCTCCTCCAACCTATCCTTTCCTAAAAACCGGGCGTAGCAAGAGTGATTAGCTAACCACCAGTCCTGTTCTAGCCGTACTTTTGTACCAATACTTTTTTTTTTTAAAAAAATGACTAACTGAATAACATGCAGTTCTTTTCTCATCATATTTTTTTCCAATTTACTTAAATCAATGGCTGCCAAACACGAGATATCTCTTCAAATTTTTCGTGCCTAACACACCAGAGACGAGTTATCTCGTCGATAACTAATTAATTTAATTTTGAATCGTTCAAATTATGTACATTAAAACAGTTTTTGTCACTTACGACCCGGGTTTTGCCTTTCGGCATCTTCAGGCGTTCAAGTGCACGGATGAACTTGAACTGACGTTTAACGTTGACTGAAGTTGTGAATGTGCATAACTTGAACGATTGAAATTTAATATTGAAATTCCACCAAGCACCTTCACTTTTTTCTACGGCAGCTAAAAGGCTTTATAAAAGCTCATTCTTAAAATTAATCAGACACTCATTTGCGTGTATTGGGATTAATTAACCCTAGATATTTAAACCTAACATTGAATTATTAATAATTTTATAAATATGTGTCAGAAGTAGGGTTAAATATTACGTACGCCTTCTCATCATCCCAAAACTTAGGCCAATCCATCAAGGTTATGGCTATTTTGCGTGCAATTTTTGAATATAATTTGAATGATGACGTGTGTAAAATATTATTTACATCTCAAATATTATTATGAAATAATTTGGCATATATGACCTCATTAAATTCTACCCCCGTCAAATCATTGACGGGGTTGACAAATGCTGTGTTAATTTAAAACTTTTCTAATACACCCTTATTGTATTCTTTCATGAAAATAAATATCTTTAACTATCGTAGAATAATAAACCAGATACAATGACAATATACTTTAAATATTCGACGTTTGATAATACCCACTGTTTTATATACAGTTTTATGACCTATCAAATTGTTTTCGAATGATGTCTAATCCAGTCGTGGGGAAACTGCGGCCGTTTGGCTACTCTGGTGCGGCCTTTTGGCCAATTTTTTAATTTAGTATTTTTTTGTACATTTTTGTAATTTCGTATATTCTTGGGATTTTCGATGTCAAAATCTTTGAAAGACTTAAAAAAAGGTCCCACACTGGAAATTTTGGGAATTCCGCAAATTTCTGGGCATTAGAAATTGGCATGTAATTGTTTTCGGCCAAAAAATTCTTAGTCAATGCTTACTGCGGCCTTCGTGTCGAACCAGCAAAATGAATGCGGCCTTTAGAGAAGAAAAGGTTCCCCAACCTTATTCTTACCTTATAAAACGCAGTTTGTTTTAGAGAACTATAGAATTTGTGATTGTTTATGTTATAATTTACAATAATCGTCATACATTATTACAGGTTATACGTCATTACAGGTGGCATCACTTTAATAGCACAATTAATCTAGATCATAAACTTTTAAACTTAAATAATATTGTAATTCTTATAATTACACGATAACAACTGGTTTTTAAACATCAGTTCATTCGTGTACGGAAAGTGTTAAAAAGCGAAACTCGAGTCGTTAGTCACAAAACGTATAAAAATGTACAAAATTAACGATTCAAATTTCATTTTAAATCATTCGTATTTTTCTCGTAAATTAAAAATTATTAACTAGATTTAATTGAAATTCAAAACGTTTATTATTTGTACAAAAACAAAAAGTTTTTTTGATACAATTAATGAATGAACAATTCGATTTCCATCTATGTATGTATAAATGTGTTAATTTCTGAAATGAAAGCTAAAAAACCCTTGACCATATCCGCTTTTTATGAAAAGCATATGGCCGCCACTCTTTGTTTCCTCGTCCAGGTCACCAGAACCTCACCGGTTGGAAGAAGAGATAATCAGGATCTACTTTGTTAATTCCAGCGTTTTACGTGACCACTCACGTTACGTTGCGCTGTTTTCTACGTTCTGTAATCTCCGAGTTCTTCACGAAATAAAACCATATCACACATTGCGTATTCGATGCAAGCATCTTGACTTGAAATTCAGTATATGGCTTTTCTAAGTTTTTATGTGACATGATTCGTTACCGTGAAGCAGCACTCACAGAATGCTAGCGTTGAACAAATATTATTTGGTTTTAATCGTGTACTACTTGTTTAGCCCAAACAGTTATGATTTGAGTCTAAAAAAACTAAAAATATTTCCCATTTAATGACTAAAATTTTTCTGTTAAATACAACAATTTTTTATCCATGGCCGCTCCCAATGCGGACCATATGACCTCCTAATGGAAGTATCTACACAGAAGTTTTTTTCTACGAGAACTGTTTGTTACTCAGTCGCTCAACCTCACTTTTTTCAAAGTGAGTAATAGGGTATGAAGAATAAGGCTAGAACAGGACTAGCGGTTGACTAATCGCTATTGCTACACCCAGTTTTATTCAAGGATAAGAAGAATGGGAGGAAAGGAAATAATGTTAATTGACATTACAAACACCCAGTCTTCGATCACAACTTTGGATTGAATAATTCTCAAATTCACTGTGATCTTACCAGGAACATTTATCCTCGTAGTTTTATTAGAAAATGGCTTAATATTTATCATTTGAAACATGTTTGCATATCAAAATGTAACTAAGTTTTGAAATTGGTCAATCAGCTAGCTGCATATCTTTATTACTTTGATGACGTTGTGTATAGCAATGACGTTATAATAGCTAAGCTCAGTAAATGTCACCCATTGAAATCTCTTGAAGCTACCTTCATGCATGTTCAAGCATGACAAGACCTCATAACAACCTACAAGCATCTCCATTAAGACAGCAACTCGATAAGTAGAATACCATCAACCTCGCCAAATTGACATTTATCAAAGACACTAAAACAAACATTCGGTTTCCATATTCGAAGCTGTTGTTGACAAAATTGAAAGGAATGAATATGTTCTTAAAAAAAATGTTTATCTGCAAGGTCAAAAAACAAATAAACTCAGAAATTTCATCAGTAATGTTTTCGTAGGGTTATTTAATTTCATTCGGTATTTGTAGAGAGGGAGACCTTTTTAAAAAACGCGTTCGGTCCCAAATTAATATTTTTTTTACTTACATTTAAGGTGTTATTTATTGTTGAGTAAACATTTATTATGCGTAGGACGAATCGTTGAAAACAAAGCTGGTATAATATATAACAAAATAGAAAATCAATGCTGAGCTTCACTGTCAATCTTTAGTGGAGAGTCATTCTATTTTGTACTAGGTAATTTCATTTGTTTTTATTGACAAAAAGGACCGGTTCATCAAGAGCATTATCAACTGATAAAAATATAAATCAATACAAGGCTGTTTAACTTTTCCGGTTCTAAGCTCAAGAAATGCGACCCCAATACCCACATTTTCTTAAATATCTATTTAAATATGGGTGATACAATGTTTATAATTAAGGTTTTCTTATATCATAGTTTTTTGGATCTTTTGTAGTTTATATAAAAACGCGATAACGCGATAACGAGATAAGCGCCCGCTTATAAGCGATCGTTTGTAAGATAGCTGGGCTAAACGCGTCAGTTGCAAATTCATATTTGTGCTGGGATGACGTCTTTTTTACGCGAAACTTAAAATATTGTTATTTATTTAAAAAACCACGGATTTTTACAAAAAAAATGTACGAGGAATGATGCAGAGAGATATTTTAAAGCCCTTAGACAATTTTTCTTTTGAAATTCATAAGAATAAGGCCAATAATGAGGAAACCACTGGGGTCCCTAAGCGACCCCCATCGGTAAAGAAGTCTCCGAGCCGCTTGTAAGATTTGATATTTTTTATCAATTTTCATTCTCGTTTTTTGATTATGATAAATAAGCGTAAAAAGAAGCCGTATTCAACCAACGGCTCACAGACTCGGAACAATTTTAGTCACTCAACAGTTTTTTAAACATCTTGTATTATTTAAAAAAATACGTAAAGGAATGAATATTTTTTACACATTTTTTTGATTGCTACTAATGTGAATGCTTAATTTAGAAATTCCAATTTATTATAATAAATGTTTAGTATATATTTAGGTACTACTAATGATATGTCGAAAAAAATACTGCTCGTACTGGGACTCAAACCCGTGAGGTCCGGCACGGAAACAACAAAACTAACCGCTGCGCCATAGGACCCGACAAAATCTCACTGGTTCGAGTCTCAGCACGAACAGCATTTTTTCGATCGTTTTCTGTTCGTAGGCACGGGTGTTTGTGATGTCTAAATATTCCCTCCCACCCTTCCAATCTTTTAATAACTGGGCAAAGCGAGAGCGATTAGTTAATCACTAGTCCTGACCTAGCCTTGTTCTTCTATCCCTACTACTCTCTTCGGAAAAGAGAGATTGAGCAACTGAATAACAAACAGTTCTCGTAGAAAAACGTTTTTTAAGATATCTCTATTAGAAGGCCATATGCTCCACATTGGGAGTGGACATGAATAAAAATAAATGTGGTGGCCTACAAAACACAGTAAAAATTAGTGTGCGGCCCAGACTAAAATAACAGGTATTGAGTTAATCTGATATAATTTTTTTATATGAATTACGTTTTTTATATAGAAGTTTAATGTCTGATTTCTAACCAGTTTTCGATCCGCAAGTTGTCTACCTATATTGCCAAAAATATCAGGTTTGTATTTTTGCATCAATAATTTCAACGAAAATCAAATAAAAGGAAGTATATTATGAAAACAACTAATACAGCACATCTGGGAATACAAATTTCTTACAAATATCCAAAATCGCGGTGGAATGCGAGAAAAAATACATAATATCTAGATTTTGTAATACCGAACGCCGCGCACAGAGATGCATAATAGGAATTCTAAGGAACCCACAATAAAAATCATATGTAATGTTTCCAAAGCACATTTTGTGTCGCATTTACGTCACACTTATGCTGCGTATTACATTCACAAGGGTCTACTCACGCTTCCATAATAATATTTCCTTCAAATGAATCCGGTGATAGGGAAGTCCCCGTGACTATTTGTCTTCCAAAATATTATTTAAAAAACTCTGCGGAATAAATGAATCATTGAGTTGCAAAAAGCGCCCTGGAAAGTTTTTAAAGTTTTGGAATATTTCAAGGGAAGTAAGTTTACGAGAGCTGTTCGTTGTTCAGTTCTTTAACAGTTTTTTTTGGGCAGAGAAGAATAGAAAAATGGGACCAGAAAATTTATTTATTTTGCTATGACCAGATTAAACATTGTGTGAGTAAGAATAAAAACATTGAAATCATAACATATCATCTACACTTTTTTTGGCGTAAGCTCTGTTTTAACTTATAACGTTGTCCTCTTCTTTTGAATTGTTTAATATTTCTTTAGCGTAATCTTTTACTACTAAATATCCTACGTAAGAATTAACTGTTACATTCAAATATCTCTGAAAAATATAATAACTCATTCAAAATACACAATTAATAAAACACATTGTTAACTCTTGCGGCTCGGAGACTAGAAAAATACTTCTCTGCCGATGGGGGTCGTTTAGGGACCCCAGTGGTTTCCTCATTATTGGCCTTATTCTTATGAATTTCAAAAACAAAATAGTCCAAGGGCTTTAAAATATCTTTCTACACCATTCCTCATACATTTTTTATATAAATCTGTGTTTTTTTAAATAAATATTCATATTTTAAGTTGCGCGTAAAAAAGACGTCATCCCAGCACAAATATGAAATTGCAACTGACGCGTTTAGCCCAGCTATCTTACAAACGATCGCTTATCGCGAGCGCTTATCTCGTTATCGCGTTATCGCGTATTTATATAAACTACGAAAGGTCCAAAAAACTATGATATAAGAATACCTTAATTGTAAACAATGTATCACCCATATTGAAATAGATATTTAAGAAAATGTGGGTATTGGAGTCGCATTTCTTGAGCTTAGAACCGGAAAAGTTAATCATGACGCAAGTATTTTTTTAATAAAAATAAAAATAAATACACATATTATATTCACCCTATACTTGTGCAAGCAATTCACGAGTTTCCCTTTTCCGAGATAGGTTTTCCCTTACACGCTAAAGATTTTCCCAGAACGTAAAGTTTTCCCTTCGGGGACTTTGATTCGCAATCTATTGACGCCAGTTTTAAATTTTCTTCCCGCATCACTTTCTTTTCGTCGCACTATTTTTAAATCGTAACGACATAATATATATATCGTGAATCGTGATTCGATTTTACTTTTTATCAAAGTTTGATCTCCCTAGCCCACTTTTGAGACTTGGTGGAATGATATTATTAAAAGAAAAATATTTGTGTAAATTCATGCGATTTTATGCGCTTGAACATTTTAACTACATATAAAAATAATTGCAATAACTCTAGTTGTAATTAAAACAACACCATTCAAAAATCATTTTTTTATAATGCAAAAAAAATCCTCCCTTTGGAGGTAACGGGTTTACACCTCGTCATTATAAATTAGCTATAAAAAGCAATTTTAAACTTTCCAGTGACTGAGGGTGCATGCTTTTACTGATAAAATACAGTCATAGATAAAACTCGTTATTAGTAAAGTTCTTCGAGTAAACTTGATAAGGGCAAAAAACAAAACACACATTTGTAAAATTTGCATCCCTTGGTAATTTTCAAGTGACCGTTACTTGGACCGTTATTACATCCGACTGGTGGCTGGACTATTTACCTTTCACGGATGTATATCTCTCTACCTGCGAATAAAAAAGGCACACAGATAAGGTTGTGTGTGAAGCGCAGAGCCTCCCGTCCCTTGAAGGATTTGTCGCTAGACGCAGGTGTTTGAAACTGCTCCCCAAATTGAGGGCTGTGATAAATATGACAGATTATATTATAGACGTTTATACAGGCTGTCCTAAAATATGATACAATTCTTCAAACCCCTTTTAAGCAGGGATGGCAAGGGAATGATGATTGAGCGCAATTATGTTTATTCGTGTAGGCATACTTACACGTACGTCATATTTGCTATTACTGTTAGCATTTAAAAGCTGGACTTAACAAAATTTCTGCTTTTAAGAATAATTTTAAAACGTAAGGTAATTTTTTCAATTGTATTACTCACTGAATTATACCGATTGTACAAACAACTGATTGATCAAATTGACATTTACTAGTTAAAACTCTTTTATAATAAATTTTAAAGATATTAAAGATTTTTAGTATTTTAAATATTAGTTTAAATATAGTTGAAAGCTATTTTGGCTTACGCTCTTATCAGAATTCTGTTGAAGCTTAAATATAATTAGCTTTATAAACTGGCTTAAAAGGAATACACAATATATTTTCTCATATATTTTAACATCCTTACCTGTATTGAAAAATATTGTATTAAATGTAATAAATTGACTTGATGTGTTTCCCGGAACGATAACAGATATGTAAATAATAAATTGTATTCAAAGAAATTAATTTTTATTTATTAAATACATATTATTAAATAATTAAGATTTTAGTGATGGTTTAAGTGACGATGATGGATTAATATTTGTTGTCTTACTATGCAGATCTATTAATTTTTAGTTTTTGTTTTACATTTAGATTAAGACTTCAAAATTATAATTATATGGATACTGGAATAAAAGTTATTGTATGCGATTCATTTTTGAGCAATGAATCTTTCGTTTTAAAATCACACTAAACAAACACTTTGATATTTTTTCACCTTGTAACGAAATTTTTTTTTTTAATAGATTTTATCCGAAGTTTTGGATAAATATGTCGCAACCCCTTGTTTATTTTTTTGTTCTTAATGTATCAAAATTTCTTATTGGATTATAAATTGATAAATAAATCTGTATTTAAATGAAGTAGTCTTTATAATACGTATATGCTTAAAGCCTATTTCATATTCAAAACAAGGTAAATGAAAATCGATATGCAAATTATTTGAGTATTTAGACTTTTTTTTTAACTTAACTATTCTTTTACAACTTTTCATACAACGACTTATGTTTAGATGCTTTATTATGATACCATATGATTTTCATTGGGATTATCACGTTTCCTTAAATAAATCTATTTAAATTATACTAGCCGGTACCCGGCAAGCTTTGCAATGCCACTCGAATAAAAAAAGTGTTTGTGTTTTAATTGTGTTTATTGAAGTGCATGTTTTCTTTTTCTCTCTGTTTAACGTTTGCTGCCGCTTGTCTATAGTACAACACACGCACCACCTACTGTAATTTAATTTCTAAAACGCTTATAACCTTCGCGCAAGTTGCATGAACGGTCTGGCAGACATACAAACATTGATTTTTTTTTATAAAATACCTACTGTAAGCCAATTTTAATATGCTTATAACCTTCCTGAAAGTGCAAGAAAGTTTTATTGCAATCAGATCAGCGGTTTGGCCGTCTATATAGTACAAACAAACGTCTACAAACAAACAAACATTCCTTTTAGGGTGTTCACTGTCAATACTTGGTGAAAGGCATTATATTAGTAAAAACACAATATTCCTTTGTACTTCACTTCCTGGCTGTAAATTTTGTTTAATTATGTACACACACCAACTACTTGGAAGCGGGGAAAAACAGGAAACTATCATTAAGCCTATTCACTTTATTAAGCATTTTATCACTTTGTCAAAAATTTCCCAAATTTTAATTATGTTTGTAATTACTTTCAATCCCCATTCTAAATTTATTAATCTGAGATAACTTTTTAATTATATGTTAGATGAGTTAAAAATTTTAATTTTGTGATATTTAAGAATCACTTTTAATGTAATTGGTAATTTCATTTCAATGCCAATTGTTGTTTATAACTGTTCATTTTTGTATAAATAGCATTGTTGAATTGTATTTCTTATCAGATGACGATGCTCGTAATGAGCAAAACCGGTCCTGATATATTAAATAAAGTGGAATGAAGTACAAAGAAATATTGTGTTTTTACTAAAACAAACATTCATTTATATTTATATACTAGCGAGTACCCGGCATGCGTTAGAGTTATTAAAGATGATAGTTTAACTGTATCGCTACAAAGCTTAAAAATACAGTTTTTTATACGAAGCTTAAAAGTTTTTCATTAAATTACGGGGTGATAATAGAAACATTTTGTAAACAAAAAAGTTTTTTTTGGTATTTCTTTTGAGCACCTCTGTATCACCTGTCGTTCGACCTGAAAAAGGGTAGTTTCAGCACGGAGATGAAGTATACAAAAAAATGAATCCCTCCTTATGGCTATAGCAGTGTCACCAATGATGTATTATTAATATTTTGTTTATGCAACACTGGGATTTATTTTTTTGGCCAAAAATATCATCTCGGTACGCTATTTTTTGTTGCGACAAAAAATGGGTACTTTCAACCTTGCAAATTTTGACGATCCGAAAAAAAATGAAAATAATATTCAGACGGTGAAATGTACATTTTCATATGATTGTTTTTGGATATGACAGATTCTTTCTCTGAAAAAAATATCTACAAGATTTTTTCGAACATACATAATCGTAAACGTGAAATGAAATCCTTTTTTAAATCGAAAGGGTGGAAGAGACTTTTTAAGCACCGCAGACATCCATGCTTTCATACAAAAATCCATAAACCGATTTAAAAATCAATTGGTAAAAACTTTCTTTACTGGGATTCGAGCCCGTGATATCAATGTGACCGAAGCCAACGACGGTGACCGCTAGACCACGGAGCCGGTCATATATTATTTTAGATAACATAGGTGTACATGTATGTAAAATAAAATTAACCGTTTATACTTCCAATGTCATAATATGGGCTGTCCGAATTCATCTTTACATATGTTTTTGACTAGAATTGATTGTGACTCAACCTCTCTTTTTCAAAGAGGTTTAAGGTGGTTAAATAGTTCCAGTTAGCCTATTCCAAACATTACAAGATTTTGTTAAAGTACACATACTCGTTACATGGAAGCGGGAAAAACAGAAAATTAACATTGATTAATTTTCTTTAGTAATGTACTATTTTATATCACTTTGTTAAAAAAATCCCATATTTTAATTATGTTTGTAATTGCCGTCAGTCACCACTTAAAATTTATTAATCTTTGATGATTTTTAAATTATATGTAAGAGGTGTTAAGCATTTAAATTTTGTGTTATTATAGAATAACTTATATGTTATTTGTCAATTCTTTTCAATGTCGATTGTTGTTTACACCTTTTCATTTCAATTTATATTTGTATAAATAGTACTGTTTATTTATTTTTCTTATCAATTTTCTAATGCTCGAAATGAGTGAAACCGGCCGTGACCTTTTAAGTAAAGTGGAATAAAGTACAAAGGAATATTGTGTTTTTATTAAAAATATTTATAATAAAAATTATTTAAGATTTTAAGTACTTTATCCAAATAAAATTTATTTGATCATGACCGGTTTCGCTCATCGCAAGCATTATCAACTGATAAGAAAAATATATAAACAGTGCTATTTATACAAGTTAAATTGGAATAAAAGGTGTAAGCAACTACTAACAATGAAAAGGATTTACAAATTACATTAAAATTACACAAAATTAAAATGCTTAACACCTATAACATACAATTAAAAAATCATCAGAATAATAAATATAAGTGGCAAATGATGTCAATTATAAACCCAATTAAAATTTGGGAAATTTTTAAAACAAAATAAAACTACAAATTTTAAAATAAAAACTTTTTATGTCGAAAAAGTACTAAAAATCTTTTATTATTTTTATTATAATGCCATTCCACCAAGTATTGACAGTGAACACCTTAAAAGTTAAAACTATTTATGTATTAATTGCAAAGCTTAAATTAAGATTTATAATAAAAACTGAGACTCTAAATTAATGTTACCTTCCTCAAAAAGCTAAATAAATTTCTTTAAAGTGAAATTAGTTAAACATTAAATTTGTATTCAAAATAATTATAAAACAAACAGAACTTTTTATTCACGGCGCAAAAATAACAACAATTATTATTGTATGCTGTGAAATTTTCTAAAAGAAGGCACTTTCCATGAAATATCTTTGAAAGCATTTCACCAACGCAAACTTTTCGGGTTGAAAGTTTTGCCTGTCTCGAGAAATACAAAATAAAAATGAAACTTTAATAATTGAGAGAAAACAAATGTATTTCGAAAATAAAATGGAGCTGACAGCAAAAATGTTGTAGTTTATTGTTATCAAAAAAGATTCGTACCGTTTTATCAATATTATATACAACCGAAAGTTTTTTTATTATACTTATCGTATTTAACGTTTTTTTTCTCTTTTAGTTGATAAAAGTCTGTTAAGAGATTTCTGTTAAGTGTTTTAGTTATTTCTTGCCAAATTGACATTATTTGCTCGCACTTTTACTATCGAATCAGTATTTTTTGTTCAAGGAAAAACTATTAACTTATTACAGTATACTTAAAACTATTTTGCAATATATTTCAGGTCATTAAATCTAAGGTTAAAATTATCATTTTTATAGCAATATGTCATATATTAAGATGAAATCAATATTTTTCAACAGATATTATTAAATATAAAATAATGAATTTCTACTAAGTCTCCATACATCATACATCAAAAATATCAACTGTTATATTTAGAATATTTGTAAACTTAATTAGGTTTTTTTTTATGGATATCAAATTTATGGAGCTTTAAGTATTAGGACGCGTTAGCATCAAAGTTCTTCTAGTCTCCTTTATAGCTAATGTTTTTGAAAAATTGTATTACCTTACCACTTTTGCAGACGGATGGGTGTGATCACTACAGAAATAAGAAATTCACAGGAACTCCATATACATTATTTTGCAAGTCAAATTCTATATGCTTTCCATACCACAAATTACAAAAAAAAAACCTCCTTTTCCTATTTATCCTCCATTTTTTTTTAAAATTTTTGCCAATAATAATTATCACATTAGAAATTTTCCATAAAATTCGTTTTATTTTAATTTAAATAGCGTAAGTCAGTTTTTTGAATCACTTGGGTTTTCATACAAATTTCACTTAGAACCTTGTAGCACTGGCGGTTTGTTTGAATTTCAGGTGGACAAGGTTCTAATAGAAGTTTAGGTATTTCTAATTAACGATGAAGGACTATTTTTAACAATATTTTTTAATAGTTATATCATGCCAGTACTATCATTAATATATACAATCAAAAAGAAACTTGGAAACATTTACAATTTTCAAAATACGAGCATTTAAAATTTCAATTGCTCAAGGTCTGTTTTTTTTTTTTTCCTACCTTTATTTTCCTACTGAAACTATATGTGGTGTCCGCGAAGCGGACTCCTAGTTTTCTGACTAAAGTTATTGCTAGGGTGGGTACAGACTAAGTCTTTATATCCCTTTCACGCATGTAAGCTAGCTACTTAATGACTTTCTAAAAGATTCTGTCAGCTGAAGGCTTTGTGTGGGGAAAACAGTTAAGAAAAAACCCCTTACGAGAATCCAATCTTGTAGTATTTAGCTCGTTATATATCTAAATACAAGCATCTTTGCAAGTGACGTTTACAAAATCAACTAGAGACATCTGTATCAATCTAATTCAACTAAAGACACCTGTGAATACGTGATAAATTCATATAAAATAACTAAGCTTTTGTCAGTTTATTTCTTAATTGATGAAAACGTTTGATAAGAAGCTCTATCAAAGATTTATATATCTCTATAGTCTTCGTCTAGACTTTGCAGTAGACACATTACGTCGAGCCCAAATTAAAACGAAGGCATAGTTCTAAGATAATCCGGAAAGTTGCTCTCTTCTTACTAGATATCAGAGGAATATGAAAGGGTTTTTTATGTTTCTAAATTAGTTTTAAGTGCATGAGATATCGGAATTTCGAATAATATACATATCGTTATCGAAGCGTGCCAAGCTAGCAACTACTCGTTGAAAGAGGAGCGTGAAAATTTAATTACTTCATTAAGATTAATTTAAGTTTAAATAAATGTCGTTTTAAAGTTTTGAATTGAAACAATTGATTGAATTTCATTTAAATATTATAAACTAGCCGGTTCCCGGCAAGCGTTGCAGTGCCACTCAAAGAAAGAAAACGTTTTTGCTTATTCAAGTGCATGCTTTCTTTTTCTGTCTGTTTGGCTACTGTAAGTTAATTGTACTATAACCGTCGCGCAAGTGTAAGCATACGTTGTCAAAATGAACTGTATGGCAGACGTACAAACATTGATTTTTATTTAAAACCTACTGTGAGTTAACTTTACTATGACTATAACCTTCCCAGAAGTGCAAACAAAAGTTTTACTGCAATCGGATGAGTGGTGTGGAAACGGTTCGGTGATTCTACCGAACATTACTTTTCCGAACACGAACACTCCGAACGGGAATAGTCCGAACACGAACACTCCGGCCAAGAATACACCGAACACCGATTCTTTCGGACTCGGAATCTTCCGCACACAGAACCTTCCGGATATAGAATACTTCGCACACCGAATACTCCGAACATTTAAATATTTTTATTAGAAAAATCATTGTTTTATTGTAACGTGGAATGTTTTATGGCAATTATGCCAAATATTTTTCATAATGAAAACAAGAAACGTATTTAATTTTCATGTATATAAGCAGTTTAAAATTTTATTCGTATTTTAACTTATTAATTTTGAAAATTGCGTTTTATTATAATTGTGCTGATATTTTTGATTATATTGAAAGGAAATACCATGCATATAAACATTTAAAATTGCAAATTGATATTAACAGTACTTTAAACATAATTTTATTATCTTATTGATACACATATTATACATATTTTACATTCACTTGACAAATGCAAAAATGTGTACATGAAATTTTAAACATATTATGTGTTTGTAATTTTTTTATTGCAATGACTTCAGTAAATAATTTTAGCAATTATTATTATTGAAAGAAATGAAAGTATAGTTGAAGTTATTCTTAGATCTGTTAATATTATATTCCCCCCTCCCACCCATCCTATCTTATGAACGGGGCGTATCGAGAGCGATTACGTTACCACGAGTCCTGTCCTAGTCCTATCCTTCTATCCCTACTCTCTTTGGAAAAAGAGTTTGAGTAACAAGCAGTTCTCGTTGAAACATTTATGTTGAGATAAACTGATGGCCATAGACTAGTATACTTAGGAATGTGACTTTTTCTTTGAATTTGCAATACTTCTTTGTGAATCAATGTTATACAATGACAAATGTAGGCATTATAGCTTTAAGATAGATTTTTGTGTTAATTTTTTAAAACTTTATAAAGCATAAAAAAATAGTTTAATGTAGTTTGGTGGTTTGGTATTCAATATAAGTTTTTATTTCAGAATTAAAGTCAATTAATATTATTGTTGAGAGTTTTAATACATGTTTTAATGTTATGAAAACGTCGTAATCTAATGACAGTAGTGCTTTTAAAAAAATAGTTTATTCTTCAATAGAAACTCACGATATAAGAGATAATACATATTTATTATTGTTGAATATAAACATTTGTTTTGGATTAAATGCACGCAGTTGCTAAAAGGTCTTTGGTTTACAAAATAATAATGTTATTATTTTACAACCATTTCGTGCGAAAACATTGTAGATCTGTTGGCTACCGATCCTTCTTTTACTTCAGCGTCAGAGGATTAATACCTGAAGGGTATTATATTGTAATAAATATATATTTTGTAAACATGTATATTGTGTATGTATATTTTGTTTTTTATTATATGATAATAAATACATATTTTGTAAACTTTTCATATTTGGATTTTAGATCTACTATGAGTCGACCTTTTTAGACAGTTGACACAATGATCGCTTGCTAACATAACAAATAAATAATGTAGCTAAAAAAACTTATTTTTTTATATTTATGTTTTTATGTACCTATATGTAGTTACATATTAAGTTTAATGAAAAATCCTGTTAATTTTCTATAATGTTAATAAATAAAATGTCTTTTTTCCTTCTTATTTTAGTAATATATTATATTTTTTTGATAAAACTGTTTTCATGGTATCGTGATTTGTTTACTACATAAATGTGTTGATATGTACCCTTAAATAAACAGCATTACTCTGACTTCTATTGATTCATAAGTCTAAAAAATATTTATAATCATCCCAACACTAAATCTACATAGAAATGGAATTTTTCAATAAAGTAAATCCAATCTTATCAGAAGAACTAAAGTATCTTTAATAAAATTATTGAGCTTTTACACCAATAAATGGACGTTAAAATTTTGTTCATGAGATTACGACGTTTTTATAACATCAAAACATGTATTAAAACTCTCAACAATAACATAATTGACTTTAATTCTGAAATAAAAACTTATATTGAATACCAAACCACCAAACTACATTAAACTATTCACTAGCTGTAAGCCCGTTGACCTCAACGGGGGATTTTTGTTGCATTTTTAAGAAGTCAGAAAATTACAAACCTATTTATTGAATAAGCCAGAAATTCTAAAAATAAAATAAATATATCTCGGGGCATATATCGACAGCATGCCCTGTTGTATTTAAATTGTAAATTATTTAATTTTTGGAATAATGTTGAGTTTGCTAACAATTATTTTTCCTATTAGCAGAAATATACCTCGTAAATTACCTAATTTTTGGAATAATGTTTAAGTTTGCTAACATTTTTTTTCGTAGTGACAGAAATTTCGTAAAATATTAAATCTTTGGAATAATGTTCAAGTTTGCTAACAATCATTTTTCATAGTAGCATAAATCGACCTCGGCGCATATATCGACAGCCCTGCAGTTTTAAATTGTAAATTACTTAATTTTTGAAATAATGTTTAAGTTTGCTAATAATCATTTTTCACATGCAAAATGGTATAAATTAATTGCACATTTTATCAAAACAAAATTATCAATTTTCCATGTTACAATCAAATGCATATTTATCAAATTAATAAGAATAAATTAACTTCACTAATTCGCCAAACGGAGCTTATTTTTAGGAATATATGAGTCTTTAAGGGAACCAAACATAAAAATGGTGAAACTTTTCCATTTGACTTTTAAGTGCAATTACGTTTTCATTTTTTTTTTGTGGGAACTGTCATCAACTTTTAATTTTATGTGAAAGTTTTTTCAATAAATAAGCATAAAAAAGTAATACAAAATAACTTAGATTATTCCACGTATTGTGCTACAAACTGTGACACGTGTTTCGCCTATTTCAGAGGCATCCTCAGACAGACTTACTTTCAGTAAGTAAAAGTAAGTCTGTCTGAGGATGCCTCTGAAAGAGGCGAAACACGTGTCACAGTTTGTAGCACAATACGTGGAATAATCTAAGTTATTTTTTATTTTATATTCAAATGAACTTCCACAAAGATACCGACGAATCCATCGAAAGCATAAACAATGTATTTTAGAGAAAAAATGATTGAAATTATGCAATAAAAAGGGTGGGTTCAGTTCACTTTTTCCCATCATCCTAACTTGGCTCACTTTGCCGTATTTTAATCTCGTTGACCCCAATCTATCAAACTATTTCGCTTACTTTATTTATATTACTATTTGAGTATAAATTTACCTTGTCCAAAGCATAGACTCGTTTACTCGTTATTTAAAACAAAAGATACAAAACTTTTAAATTATCGGGATAAATTCTAAATACCCTCTGTTAAAAAGTAAAATATTTAATAGCCGTCAGCATATGACACACATGGAATATTTGCATTTAACTGTCGAAACTATATTATGTAAAATATACCACATTCATATTTGACAGACGTCACAATCTTGAATAAAAACAATCGAAGTCAGTTTGTGAATCACAAATATCGTTCCATTTTCAAATGCTTGATTTATATAATGTATTTTTATCGCCTTGATATTTATGACGTTAGCTCAGTTGATAGAGAGCTCGACTGGTAATCCAGAGTTTTGTGTTCGATCCACGGTCGCGGCGTTTTTTTGTATGAAATTTTTTCAGCGATTTGTTTCGTCAAATAATAAACAGTGTATTGGGAAAATATGTCTTTAGTATGAATAAAAATATTGCGTCAGCGGAGCTTTGAGGAGGGAGGGGGAAGGGGCAGGGGGAGGGGATATCGCGGACAATCATGCAATCATGCAATCATGCAATCATACGGACATTATCGAGTATTAATATATAGATTTTTATGCTTTTTAAAGTTAAAAAAAATTAACACAAAAAATCTATCTTAAAGCTATAATACCTACATTCGTTAGTAAACACACAATATTCCTTTGTAATTCATTCCACTTTATTTAATATGTCAGGACCGGTTTCGCTCATTACGAGCATCGTCAACTAATAAGAAATATAATTTAACAATGCTATTTATACAAAAATGAACAGTTATAAACAACAATTGGCATTGAAAAGAAATTACCAATTACATTAAAAGTGATTCTAAAATAACACAAAATTAAAATTTTTAACACATTTAACATATAATTAAAAAGTCATCTCAGATTAAATTTATCAATACATATATTTTTTATTTAATAATTTATTAATTTTTATATAATGCCTTTCCACCAAGTATTGACAGTGAACACCCTAAAAGTGACCTACATTTGTCATTGTATAACATTAATTCACAAAGAAGTATTGCAAATTAAAAGAAAAAGTCACAGTCCTAAGTATACTAGTCTATGGCCATCAGTTTATCTCAACATAAGTGTTTCAACGAGAACTGCTTGTTACTCAGTTGTCCAACCTCTCTTTTTCCAAAGAGAGTAGGGATAGAAGGATAGGACTAGGACAGGACTTGTGGTAACCTAATCACTCTCGATACGCCCCGTTCATAAGATAGGATGGGTGGGAGGGGGGAATATAATATTAACAGATCTAACAATAACTTCAACTATACTTTCATTTCTTCATTGCAATAAAAAAATTACAAACACATAATATGTTTAAAATTTGATATATACATGTCCAATGACCAATTGTACACATTTTTCCATTTGTCAAGTGAATGTAAAATATGTATACTATGTGTATCAATAAGATAATAAAATTATGTTTAAAGTACTGTTAATATCAATTTGCAATTTTAAATGTTTATATGCATGGTATTTTCTTTCAATATAATCAAAAATATCAGCACAATTATAATAAAACGCAATTTTCAAAATTAATAAGTTAAAATCAAATAAAATTTTAAACTGCTTATATACATGAAAATTAAATACGTTTCTTGTTTTCATTATGAAAAATATTTGGCATAATTGCCATAAAACATTCCACGTTACAATAAAACAATGATTTTTCCAATAAAAATATTTAAATGTTCGGAGTATTCGGTGTGCGAAGTATTCTATATCCGGAAGGTTCTGTGTGCGGAAGATTCCGAGTCCGAAAGAATCGGTGTTCGGTGTATTCTTGGCCGGAGTGTTCGTGTTCGGACTATTCCCGTTCGGAGTGTTCGTGTTCGGAAAAGTAATGTTCGGTAGAATCCGTTCACCGTGTATAAGGCTCTATAAACTTATTTTGAAGCTTCTTACAGTTTGTATTACACAATTGTGTATATGTTCAAGACTGGCATAATTTATCTGTCTAACCTAACACTTCGCCGATGCAATCACAGAAGTAGTTTTGTTTCTTAGAATCTATATGTTAAGCCCATACATGTCGGCAGTGGCGGATTATCCCATAAGCGCAAGAGGCGCACGCTTAAGGCCTCCAAATCTTGGGGGCCTCAAAGATAGCATATATTATATAAAACCTTACATTTTAATTTCAGTTTTCAATATTCATTATTATTCTACGAAGAGGTTTCCAGCACTTTTATGTTATTCGAAAAGCAGGGCCTCCAAAATTTATTGCGCCTTGGGCCTCCAAAGTGCTTAACCCGCCGCTGCATGTCGGTAAACGTGGTTGTTTATTAAATTTAATTAAAATTTGAAATACTTAAACAAAAGTCTGTTTTTGTGACTTAATGCTGTCAACAGCGATATCTTATACGTTTAATAGATCGACTAAAACAACCAAATATATAAACTCTATGAAATAACAACAATGAAAATAGTCGCATTTAATTTCCATGGCATATATTTGCGCAAAATGTAAAAATCTTTAGGTAACCGTATAAGCACATTTGAATACAGGAAATAAAATAATGTACAAAAAATGATTGTTCAAAAATGTTTCATATCATATAATACATTCATTTGTAATACTAAGTAAAAATACGTTAATAATATGTTATCTGTTTCTGTTTCCATCAAATGTTTGTCTTTATAAAACATATAGAAGGGTATTTGACTTGGAGCTTTTGATATCATTTACTTTGTTCTTAAGTCATTAAAAAAAGAGATAATTAATAGGCAGTACCTTTACATGTGCGATAAA
Organism: Himalopsyche anomala; assembly: GCA_031772345.1. Lineage (NCBI taxonomy): Eukaryota > Metazoa > Arthropoda > Insecta > Trichoptera > Rhyacophilidae > Himalopsyche > Himalopsyche anomala. The sequence goes on from CM062842.1 coordinate 15,489,555, forward strand.
TTGATTTCCTAGCTAGAGTATAACTAATAATATATTGATTTCTCATTTTTTTCATGAAACCATTTAAAACACCCGCTCAACAAAACTCTCACTTGAATGAGCTTTGAAAAAAAATTACCAAGAAATATATTATTACAGCACAAAGACAGTCCCTTCCATTTTTATAAAATCTTTGTACCATCCACCCCATTGTGTAGGCATTTCTACTGTCATGGAATTTATTGGAAATTATGGCTGTGATATTTTTATTGAAACCGCTTTTTTACAATGGCAAGATTTTTACTTGCCAAATTTAGGGGTGTCGTCTGATTTAATTCGTTGATACCCGGGCAGTATGATATTGAGATAAAGATGAAAGACGTTACACACAAACTCAATTCCCTGGACTTGTAATATTGTAAAAAATATATTTCATCTTAAGTTCCATTCAGCGCTGTTAATGATTTGCAATTTCGCTCAAAATAAACATTTCAAGGCTCTAATAAATCATGCAGATTTTTTAGAGCCTTTTTAACTGCTTAAATTTTTTAACTGCTTAAACTGCAAAAAGGTAAATTAAATGCAAATCAACTTTATTAATTATAAAATTAATAATAAACTATAAAATATCGAGTGGAATTTTAAAAGTATTATTTAAATGTACAGATCTGTAATGTACGTAATGTAAATTTACGATCTGTAATGGAAATGTACGGTTATTGAATTCTGATTGATCGTTCAAAATTTGAACATAAAATACAATAGAAAAGCTATTAGGTAAAATATGTTTCCACATGTGAAGTAACAAACATTTCATATTTTATTTTATACTAAAAGCACCTTAGTTATATTAATATGTTTAGTCATCGAGAGATGGCAATTAATATATTATTTAATTGTTACCGATAATTACTATTGAATTCTGATTGTCTGTTAATGTATAAATTTTGACTTTCGTTTGTTAATAGTAAATTTTAATGACGTGCCTATATCAAATTTTTACAGCTAGTAAATCAATCTCTCAGATAATATGTTTGAAGAGAACGTTTGTAGACTTTTCGCTCCGCCTCGTCTTTGTACTGTATTCACATTTAAATAGAATATGTGTTTAGTTATGAAAATTGCTTAAATTAAGACATTCATAAAAACAGATTAATTAAACAAATTTGAATGATCAATTTAACCTTTTGAGACAAAATACGTGTCTCTACAACCAAATATGATAAAAACCCAATGTCATTGAGAACTTAAGTACAAACCTAATGCGATTTTAAGTAATACATAATAACAAAATCGTTTTTGTTCTTGAACGTTAAACCTTAAACTAAATCTTGATTCCAGTACCCATTTGATTACTGAGTTTTAGCAGTATCTAAATAAATACATTCCAACAAAAAAACATTCGATAAAATAGAATATTAAGTTTATGCAATATAAGTATTAAAAGAAACGAGTAACTTTTCGAAATCTTACTAAAGTAAATCGAGTACTTGAAACCTTATTTGACATCCCCAATTGAACCACACATATATTGAAGTTGGCCAATACTTACTTCGATTTCCAAGCATTGTATCACAAATATATAACACTCATTTTATACGTTTCTAAATACGAATTGAAAGAAAAATCGAATTTAATATGTATTAAAGATTTTTGACTTGACAGCTTTATGTGTTTAGGAGCTTTTATTGAAAAAGTCTTATGGTGTGACTGTAATCCATATGATATACGACGGATGAAGAAATCGTATTGTCAAGTTAAATTAAAATTAAGAGAAATAAATTATCATTTTACCTTTATATACACACGATGTTACCTTTCTTTAAAGTTTTTTCTTGTCAGTGATATATTTTTTTTGTTTCTTCTATTCCAGTTGGCGCACGTGATACTCACTCAAGATATCCAGTGCTTGTCTTCGTACATGGAGAGAGCTACGAGTGGAGCTCAGGAAATCCTTATGATGGATCAGTCCTGGCCAGTTACGGAGGACTTGTTGTCGTAACGGTCAATTACAGGCTAGGAATCTTAGGTATGTTGGAAAGTTTTTTTTCAATCATTTTTCATTTTATTACAGGTAAAAAAAGAAAATGCTTTTCATATTTTTGCTACAGTATCTCGTGGTGGTAAAAATGATCCTGAATTATACTTGTCTCTTATACCAACCGGATGGATTCCGCAGTCGTGGAAAACCACTGATGACCATCAATAGGATGTACTCGGTGTAGCTACGGGACGCTGGAATGACATGTGAGGAAGCAACAAGACTGGCAGGGGACAGAGAATCTTGGAGGAAAAATGTCGTGGCCATATGCTCCGACTAGGGAGCGGATATGGACAAAAAAAATACATCAAAGAATCTACTTTTATTATTTGTAATGCCTTAATTATTTCTTAGTAATTACCAATAAAAGTAATCATTTCTGCACAATTTTTTTTTTGGTACTTAGTGCCTATTTAATTTTTGTATTCGTTTACCTTCGTTTTTTAGTCATCTTTTTAGTGTTCACTGTCAATTCTTGGTGAAAAGGTATTGTACTTATAATTTTATTTGAGCTAATTCCACATTTTTTAATTAACTCTCGTGGCTTGGAGACTAGAAAAATACTTCTCAGCCAAAAATCCGTGGTTTTTTAATAAATAATCATATTTTAAGTTGCGCGTAAAAAAAAACGTCATTCTAGTACAAATATTAATTTGCAACTGACGCGTTCAGTGGCGTTCAGCCCAGTTATCTTACGAACGATTGCTGATAAGCGGGCGCTTATCTCGTTATCGCATACTCGCGTTATCGCGTATTTATATAAACTATAAAAGGTCCAAAAAACTATGATATAAGAATACCTTAATTATAAACATTGTATCACCTATATTAAAATGGATATTTAAGAAAATGTGGGTATTGGGGTCGCATTTCTTGAGCTTAGAACCAGAAAAGTTAAAACATAAACAAGGCTCACTCATCACGAGGAATATCAAATTATAGTTGTACTCGCTTTGAGCGAAACCAGTCGTGATTAGAATGGAGAAATGTTGAATTAGTTGAAAAATAAAATTAATTTTTGATAATGATTTAAAATAAACATCTTTAAATACAAAAAAAAAACAGTTAAACGTTTATTTTTATTTTACATAGTATGCCAAAAAATTGAAATGAGAATAAACATTTTGAATATGATTTTGTAATAAAATTAAATAAACTTTTTTAGCGGTATGATTCCTAGTGAAGAAAATTTAAAAACACATATACTGTTTTCTTAGCGAGTTCATCCAATTTTCGCTTGATAAAAAATACATATTCTTTTCCCATAAATACATTATAAAATACAGCGGCTAGAAAAAACTCGCAAGAAACACTATATTATAAGCTCAATTTGTTTTTAATCTAAATTTTGACACGTCATCGGTCACTTTTTCATCGAGACTTATTTTTAAGTCTCCGAGGGCGCATAAAAGTAAAATACGTCGCAGTTTATGGATGAGACTTATATTTTTTTTTATTTTATGTGGATATTTTATGAATAAATATTATATATCACACCAATTGGTTTTATACAAACAGAAGTCATCTAACCTTTTTTGTAACATATAGATATCGACTGGAAAGGAAAAAGAACGTAGCCCACAGTTTTTTTAAAACAGCTTTTATTCGATAATCACAATTTATTAAACTTGATACACGTTCTATCAAAAGGATATAAGCTGCAAATGCCGAATTAGTAACTAAGTTAAGCTTTTAGGTTTGAACAAAATGAGCTTGTGGAAAATGAAACCAAGAAAAATGACTGAAAAAAAAGGTTTTTCCTAGACAATTTTGTTTAATTAATAGTATATTATGTCAATTAAACACCAGCTTAGAAGTCTCCGTGTACTTTAAGCTTGTGGATATTTCGTAATTTGCAAATGGCCCAAAATCATCAAAACACGTTTTTTGTGCCTTTTGTAAAAAATGTGTCAGTTTCCACAGTCGATATGTATTATCATAATATTAAAGAAAGTATTCACAAAAATTTGCTGATCATATGTAACTATAACAAAAAATCAGGAATGCACAGCTAGTAGCTCAAGTGTGACCCGTTTGATTTTTTGTGGCCTTCAAATGTCTTAACAAATGTACAAAGCTTTTTTGTTAATTTAAAATTTGGATTCAATTTCGCAACTATATACATCAAATATTTAGTCGAATTGTTGTTTTAAATTTACAAAGACAAATATCGCATTACTTTTGAATTATATTATACAACATATTAAATTTAAAATTAAATTTGATGACTTTGTTATTTCACTTGTTGTGTAACAAAATGTGTCACATGTTTTTCCTCTTTGAAAATCATCATCAGACTTAAGATCGCAAGGTTTACGAGTACAACATGTTTAAATTTGAATCGATCAACTATGTACATTCACACAACTGTTGTCACTAACTGTAAAAATATTATCTTTGTCTACTCATTGTTTCAATTGATGGATTGTAAAAGCAGTTTTTAATGTCTTATCTAGACAGAAATCTTTGAATTTTCTATTGCGATTTAATTTGAATTATAAAGGTAATACTAAAGAAAAATAAATTAATATTAATGACGATTTAGACAGCATGTATTAGAACAAATTTACATATCCAATAATGTTCACCGAAAAAGGCAAATGATATTTACCTAAAATGATAAAAGCAAACATTCATTTAAGCTGTGGGCCGATAATTTCATATGTAGACCAAAATTAATTTAGCATACTGCTAGAGGCCTCCTGCAAATATAAACAAAGCCCCGACCGTAAAACACTAAACTTTAAATATCATTAGAGCATTCGTAACGCAAACTACAAAAGCTTTCATAAATTCAGTTTCGACACTTAACTGCCACACCACACCGTGGAAACAATTTTATGACCAATTCCCAGAACACCTCACCCAATCTGGTGCGGCCTTAAAGCATTGGGTTATCGCTGAACTTTAGAATTCTCATTTAAATATTCAAATACGTCATTCACCCGCGGGACTTCGTTTGCGTCCTTCGTCTGGCGTTTCGCTACGTTTATTTGATGTGAAAAAAAAATATTTGATGGATCTTAAAGTAAACGATTTTTCTGAATATCGATTCGACTGCTCAAGCAAGTCTGTCTTTTGTTCACCTCAAAGGTGAGAAGTCTTCTATACCTAATAGTATTTTTCGTAAATTCTGAAACAATAGATTATACACGTTTTCCTTTAGACAAATTTTTTAATAAGTTATGTTAAATTAATATTTAATGTTGCCGCCTGTGTGGTCGAGTGGTCAACGTTCAGCTACGGAGGTCACGGGTTCGAATCCCAGTAATGACAGTTTTATAAATTGATTTATGAATTTCTGTTCGAAGGCGTAGATGTATGTGATGTTTTTAATTCCATCCTCCCACCCATCCTATCCTATGAACGGGGTGTATCAAGAACGATTAGCTAACCACTAGTCCTGTCCCAGCCGTATCCTTCTATTCCTGCTCTCTTCGGAAAAAGAGAGATTGAGCAACTGAGTAACAAACAGTTCTCGTAGAAACACTTCTGGTGAGATAAACTCCATTAAGAGTCCATATGCTCCACATTGGGAGCGGACATGGTAAAAAAAATTAAGGGCTTGAGACACAAAAACGGCAGTTTTCATAATGTTGGAAAAATAAATAAAATATGTTTTTTTTTTCTTTCATAGATTCAACTTCCTTAAATAATTATGCTGAATATTCTTAATATTGTAATGTTGCTAATTTAATATAATTAAAATAAGTATTTAAAAACTATCAAATTTTCTAAACATAACCATGTCAACCGCCGCTTTTTTATCAGCTAGATTTTAATTATTCAAAAATTTACATTACATTTTTTTATTTTTAAAATAAAAAAATACCACTATTTACGATGACATAATGTAACTCATTTTCGATAAAACAAGGAGACTGCCATTTTTTTTTTAGGCCCCTTATTTTAAAACATATAAATGATAAAAATAAGTTTCAAAATATCAATATTTTTGAGCACAAATCGATGAGTGACTGTTTCCATTTCAAGATTAAAACCATTCATTTCACAAACACGTGGACAACAAGCAAACAACATAGAACACTTAGCTATAGAATCTAAATTCAAACTGTTTACTTTTCTCTCCTTATTTTAAAATAATATTATCTCATGAAAACAACGAGTTATTCATTCAAAATAAGTTATTTTTATATTTTTTCATCATTCAAAACAATAACCAGTAACGATAAAATAAACAGTGCAAAGTTAAATTGATAACAACGTTCAAGATAGCAAGTATCTTTTTTTATTTATTGTTTAAAATTAAAATCATAGTACATGACATAACAGCTGACGCCAATTCACCATGCACTTGACAAATATAAAGACACAAAATATAAAATAAACAGTTCGCAAATACTGTTACTACTACTACTGAAAATGTCCACTTCTCTAGGCAATGAGTTGATCAATCGAACGGCCCTAAGAACTGGTGACTCATACCTCCTAAGTGAGGTATAAGTTTTTGGAAATAAAAGTTTTTGCTCATAGCTTCTACCACGTAAGAATAAATTGGGAGCATGTAAATTAATAGTCATGAGAATTTCAGGATTATTAACTCGGCCCCGAAGGAGAAGAGAAAAAAGTTTTTGTTATCGGTAAAAAGTTGAGCTTTTACTATCGATTTTTTTAACCATGTCCGCTCTTTATTCAAAGCATATGGGCATCAGACAGTTCTTTCAAGATTCCATACCAACCTTCAGCAACGTTCCCTCTAAAAGCCTTAAGTTCCCTTTGAGGGCCTCCGCGCACACATTCCAGGTTGGCGCGCACTCCAAGACAACTATTCAATTAATATTTGATTGGCCCACGCAGCTAACCTCTTGTCTTATAGGGAGCATTGCCCTCCAGTATCCTACCATCATCCCTTAACCTTTAGAGGAGTGAACAGATTTATACATTCCTTGATTTAATTTACTGCCTTTTCTTAACATTAAAATTTTGTGACTCTTTCCCAATAAATATATGTAATTCATACTTAGAGCATATATATTCTTACAGACAGACACTCCTGTGTTGAGTTTAAACTACTTTTATACTCATTTACAGAAATATGGCGCCGACATACAAGTACGTCCATACTCCTCTAAAGGTTAACTCCGTCAAATACGTCATATGGATAGTCATCTCTAGTGGTGTTTACAACATACGTCCAAACCAGGACCATCGTTGTTTTTTTTATTATTTTAGACGTAATAAGAGAGCGAACTAACCACCCCCGTATTATTGTCGTAGCCATATTATATTACCTTTCCGAAATAATTATTTTTTAAATATTTGCTATATTAACGCGTGGGTTGGTCTCACAGTTCAGCGGACATAAGAGGAAACAATATGAAAATTATTGATCGTCTTTTATGTCCATGGATTCAATATGCAGCGTATAAAATTTTGAATATGCAAAGTCAAAAAAGGATATATTACTCGTGAGATTTTTTTCGATAAAATCGCTGGAATTCGATGGGAAGCGAAAGCATGATAATATTTTGCTAAACATATTCAATTTCCGTTTTTATGCCGTTCTCAGTTTGCATTATATTGTAATAAAAAAAATATGTGTTGCTTTTACAAAGCTCACAATACCAAAGTACTAAACGGCTATTTTGAAGACATCACTTGGAAAAATTGGCGCATATTTTTTTGCTCTGTTATTAATCCTCAGTATAATTTTGGAGACAATGGTTTTTTATAAATAGTTGCCGTCAGCGTGGTTGAGTGGTCGTTGGCTTCGGTTACAGAGATCACGAGCTCGAATCCCAGTACGGACAGTTTTATAGATTAATTTTTCAATTCATTTACATATTTTTGTTTGAAGGCACGGATAGATACATATGACGTCTTGAATTTTCTCCTCCCATCAATTTAATCCTAAAAACGAACCGTCATGAGGGTGTTTACCTTACCACTAGTCCTGTCCTAGCCCTATCCTTTTTAACCTACACTTTTAAAAAAATAATAAGTTGAGCAACTGAGTACTAAGCAGTTCTCGTAAAAACACTTTAATGTAGAAATAAACTCTATTAAGAGAATAAATAGTCAACATTGGTAGCGGACATGGTAACAAAAACAAGTATTGGATAAAATAAGTAGTTTTCAGTTGATCATTAAATTAGAACTGTTCAAATTGTGTAAATTTTCATACATTTTGATATTCACGACCAGGCTTTCGCCTTTTGACATCATCAGGCATTTACGTGTACTGATTAACTTGTATTAACTGTTCAAGGGTCAGTTTAAGTTTATCTGTAAATTTCTAATGCTTGAAATCTTGGTCGTAAATAACAAAACGTATGCAAATTCACAAAATTTGAACGGTTAAAATTTAATATTGAAAGTATTACTTCAGTCGAAACCTTGAGTCAATAGTTATTTATAATTTAGATGAGCTTAAAACGTGACTTACAACTAATGTTTCTTAATATTCAAAGTTCTTAATACTTAAAGTTCAAAAAAAAAGCTATAAATTAGGCTTATGGAAAATTAAATCTTAACCTCATAACTGCGAAAAAATAAATAGTGAAAATTTAATATTAGCAGTATCTCTTATGTATTTTAAGATTTAGACCATTTTATAAATTTATTTATAAACGATATTGTATCACACATTAAATTATTCAATTTATTTCAATTGAATATGAATTCAACGTTTTATATGTTAATACTTTCGATAGTTTCGACGGTGACTTTGTAGAAGTTCATTTTAATATAAAATTAAAAACAACTTTGATTATTCCACGTATTGTGTAACTAACTGTGACACGTGTGTTGCCTCTTTCAGAGGCATCTTCAGACTTACTATCGCAAATTTTGCTCAAGTAGTGAAGCAAGATTGATTCTTAAATTTTTAAATTATGAAATTACAAAATGGAGTTTGGGTTTTTTTTCTTTTAAGGGAAGCAAAGAGGGGGGTGATTGAATCGAAATAAAGCAAACAAATAATGATACTAATGAGCTGCAATCAATCAGATTGGGATTTTTCCCTTTTAAAGGGAAGCAAAGAGGGGGTTATAGAATCGAAACAAAGCAAACAAATATAATTATACTACTAATGACGTTAAACATTACAAACTATTAAACTTAATAACTTATATGTTTTTAAGAATTTTCTAGACATGCTGTATATGACGTCTAGTGTTCTTTTATGTTAATAAAAACACAATAATCCTTTGTACTTCATTCCACTTTATTTAATATGTCAGGACCGGTTTCGCTCATTACGAGCATCGTCAACTGAAACCGGTCCTGACATATTAAATAAAGTGGAATGAAGTACAAAGGATTATTGTGTTTTTATTAATATAATGCCTTTCCACCAAGTATTGACAGTGAACACCCTAAAAGTTCTTTTATGTTATTACATTTTCCTACAAGCGTTCGAAACATTCCACGAAATTTCTGAGTAAACTGTTTTTACTTAAATTCAAAAATAGAACGCAATTTTTCAGACACTTTTATGTACCCCACGCTGTGTGCATAGGCATACCCATCATGCTCACCTCTCACTCTACAGCTTATAGACAGACAGTGACAAAAAACGAAATGAAGGACTGGAATTGAAATGCGAATCGGAATTGCCACATACGAACATGCATGATTGCCGAACATAAAATATGAAGACCGACATTTAAAAAACAATATTTATTATTGCTTCAAATTGGGGTTTTTATGCACCAAGAAATTGTAATGAAAAATTCGGCTTCATAAAGAATTAAGATTATTTAGGCAAATGAAAATTCACATAAAAAAAGAAGAAAAAAATCAGTAAAAAGACTAAGCAAATTCCAACGAAATCGATTTTACAAAACAGCTGTGGCCTGAATTAGGTTAATAATTGTCATTTTGAACGCTAAGAAAAAATAGATTTAATTTTTTTGTTTTGTTCAATAAATTGTTTGCAACTTAGTATTATCTCAAGAAAAATATTTTTTTGTCGGAAAAAATCATATCCCACTAAATACCCCAATCGACTTATATTTGGGCGTGGTCTATAGGTTAAGAACAACTATTCTATGTTCACACAGATAAATTTGATTTCTTATTGTATTTAAAACAGAAGAAGAACATTCACATGAAACAATAGCAAATGACACGCGAAATTAAATGATGACATTAAAAATACGATACAGGCATTTTTTGATTTAAAAGTTAAGCCTAAGAGGATGATGGAAATTTCAAATAAGTTCTGCATATTTGAGCACATTGTATTTTTTCCCGATAAGCACCACTAATTCGAAATTTTTAAAAATATTTTTTTTTAAATGTTTAATGTGCATTATATTTTTTGCAGATAACATGAGTGTTAAAAAATCGACGCTAGTAATCAAAAGATTGATATATATTTTTTTTATTCTGACCAAAATATTTATAAAAATCTGACCGTATAATAGATTTTATTCTGACCGTATAATAATTATATTCTGACCGTTAGTATTTTTATTCTGACCGTAAACATTTTTATTCTGGCCAAAAATTAAATTTTATTATGACCAAAAGTTGATTTCAATTCTGACCATTTATTTTGTTACCTAAATCATTTAATATCAAGCAACATATTTTTAAATCAATATCGAATTTTATACATCTTGAGTTTCCGCTGTTATTCTAACAAAACATTTATTATTACAATATTATAATATGGAATGAAATTTTCGAAATGAAACGAAAATAAAGTCAGTCTCAATAGGTTAGGCACAGGGTCACGTTGGATATATTGAAAAATCGCAGGAAAATTTTCCGATATTTCTCCGTAATGCCCGAATGTCATTTACGAGATAAACGAAATATTCTTTTTTTGCTTCTTTTTCTGTTAAATATTCGTTTTTGTGAGTGAGATTTTCGTTTGCGAATTTTTTCGTCCAATTTCCGAAGATTGTAATTATTTAGAGCAATAACGGAATAAATTCGAAAGTTATTAATTTGGCAGGAAATTGTGTTATACTTTAAATTTGATGTTTAAAAATGGCTATTTATTTTTATGTATTAACCTAGGAATTATATTCCTCCGTAAAAGCTGCAATTACATGGTTTGGTTTTATTAATATATTATATTAACGTTTAAACCTAAAACATGGGTATTTTTAATACATTCTAAGCTCTGGTTTAATCCTGTGCATATGAAAGCTTTCTCTATTAAAAATCGATGGTTTTTCATTTAAAACAAAAAAATAATCTAAATTTGAATCGTTCAAATTATGTACACTCCCACAGATTTTGTCACTAATGACCCGGGTTTCGCCTTTCGGCATCTTCAGGCGTTCAAGTGCACGGATGAACTTGTTTTCGCCAGCAATGGCTTAAGACTCAGTGATACATTTATTTATTATATAAAAACGAAAAATTCGTTTACTAGGCGTCAGTTAAAAACAATTACACTCAAACAATTACATTTTTGACACGTATCATTTTTTTTGTTTACCAGTCATGTGTATCAAAAATAAAAAATTTCAATCGTCTTACTCAATTGATTTTTTCATTCGTTGTAAATTCATTATTTTTTAACCAAAATCGGTATTGATCTCAAATCAAAATTGTGGAATAAAAACTTTGAATTCAATAGATTTTTTATTTGTTATAGACATAACATAACATGTCTTTACTATAGAATACTAAATTTATGTTGTTTTTTTTTCTGTATGTACATATTTTGCAATAGTTTCTTACAAACGTTGAAGATAAACGACGTAAAATTTTCACTTGGCATTCTGGCTCTCATTTCTAGTTCAACTTTACGCTACGCAACTTACGACATTCAATTTTTAATATATTTATTAATTGATTCATATCACTTTGTGACATAACGTAAGCCACAGTCTACATTTTATTCATTTTCAAAGTGTCATATAAGTTTTAAGCATAAGCAGTTATCTAACAAGGACAATAAACACAAGTTATATAATGTATATTATCAAAATACTTGGTGATAAACTTTAATATTTTTATTTAACAATAGAATAGTAAAGGTTTTTCTTATAATAATAAAATTCGTGACATAAGAGAAAAACTTAACACCTTTCCGAGCGTTATATCCTGTATTTGTCAGGTAAAATTCAATCGTGCATGATCCTGCGCCGTCCCATATTACTTTGTATATCCTTTGCAGAACGACGTTGGACAACAGATGCGAGCTTTCTGGACTTTCATACATACTTAAGCGCTTAAACAATAGGTGACGGTTCGACCTTTTTCGTTTTTTGGAAAAATAGACTCGGTTATTTTACTTTTTACCATTCGATTTTATTAGGATAACAGAAGTATTCAATATTTTAATAATATTTCAATATTAAAAAAGTAAACGTAAAATAAAATTTATTCTCATTTTTCAAGATAAATATTTACAATCTGTTTATTATTTAACATAACTATGCGTTTTTTTTAAAGTGGGAATACCAATATTATAATACCTTACTTGATTTCAATTAACGACTCACAGAAATAGCTTTAGTGATGTCATTCAGCAAAAAAATAAAAAATATTTGTTTGCAAGCGAAGAATAATTAATTAAATACAAACCGACTTTGACTTATGATGAAACATTGTTTGAACCAAACGACTTTTTTTGTGTAATTATAAAAGATTCTTTGAAACAAAATAAATAATCCTAACAATTAATAAAGAATATTTTCCAATAATAAATTAATCATCGTTGATTTACGTTTGACATCGTTCAATTATATTTTAATATCGTTCTGTAAATAAATATATTCACGACGTATTTAATTTTATTTTGTAGTCTAATTATGTATAGCTTTACAATGTAACTGTAACAGGTTGCAATTCTTTTATTAATTTACGTAAAATTCAAATAAAGCTCGTATTTAAATATTGCTATAAAGAAATGTTTTATTGTACCTTCTATAAAAAGAACGTAACCTTCACAAAAAAATGAAATATACACAACTCTAAAATGCAGGAAACTAATAAAATGATGCTTTATTGAAGCGATATAATATTCATTTATATTTTTTTATGAAAAACCTTTTTTCTCGACGCAAATTTCAAAAGTCCTCCTTTTTCACAGCTTGCATCCTTTCAAAATAACGTGTATAAAAATGTATACATTGTGATTATTGAAAAAAATCTGTTAGTAATTTTCTTTTGTATTTCTACAGTTGGTATATAATATTTCAAATTGAGTAACGTTTTTATCGTTCTAAGTGACAAAATAGAGTGATAAAGATTTAGTATCGCTTAAAATACTCTACCATAATGAGATAATAAAATATAAATATGGTGTTATTCCACAATATTTTTTATAGACGACTTTACGTGCTTAGCAGTTAGGGTATCCTATCCCGAAGCCTTTTTCTAATCCCGGGATTTTGGGATTGATTAATTTTCAATCCCGGGGTTCCGGGATTGGGCAATCAACGTGAAATCGTATAATATTTGAAAGTTTTGGTGAGTCGTTTTTTTTTTTTTAGCTCACCGTGGAATTTGAAATCCTCGATTTGCTATACTTTTCCACCAGATTATCTCCAAATCTCGTTTTTTTTCTTCTTCGTCTAGCTCTTCCAATTCCAAAATCCTATCAATTTTTGGAATTCGCTCAAAATTTCTCAATCCCAAAATCTCGGGATCGCGACCATGTCAACCCCAGGATTTCGGGATCAGAAAATTGGACGGGATCCAATTGGTGCCTTATAAGCAATATAGAGCGAGGAAACGCGCTTGAAGCATACACAATAAAACAATTTGCATCTCTCTATCTTTTTATGACTACTCAACTTAGCTTGGTAGATGATTCAATAATAGTCCTAATTACAAAAAACGTTTCTCACTGAAAGCTTGTGATGAAAAATGTATCAATTGTTGATGAGAAAAAACGTTGACAACCTCTGTCGTAAGTGTTGACCTGCCTTTGAATATATATCCAAGCAGTTGGAGAAGCAGGTGTCAAGCACCTGCGATCTTTCTGGCCCGATGATCGTTTTCGGCTCCGTGAAAATCTGAAATACCATGATTTTCTTTACACCGAATAATTTCGACCCGAAATGAATTCAAATTATTATCTTAAACTTTTTTCAGCAACATTTATTGAAACCTATTAGGTATTTCATTTTTGACTTATATTTTATTTTAAAATAACTTTTTATTTTTGTGAATAGACATACATAGCTACAATATTTACGTTGTTCATCCTTTTACGTTATTGAGTTTGTTGTATAGAGCAGTGGTTTCTAAACGTATGTATATAACTATGTCTCATTTTGAGGAAAAAATATCTTTGCACCTCTCCATCATTTATTTTAAATAAAAATAAAGACACGTTTTAAATGATAGATAAATATTTTAAACTGTTTGCACTACTTTTTGCAATAGTCCACGCCTCCCAGTTTGGAAATCGCTGGCCTAGAGTGGATTAGTAATCAGTTAGGATGTTAGCATATATGAGTCGTCTGGTATCAAAAGCAGAACTGTTCCATATATGATGTATGGGACAGTTCTGCTTTTGATACCAGACGACTCATATTTAAAGATGTATTTTTAATTTTTTTTTAGACAGTATATATAGCTAAGCTAAATCAAACGTAGTCCTGACGATGGCGTGAAATCGAAAAAGCTATCAACCTCATCATGTTTTGTAAAATAATATTCAGTATTATGAATCAGTATAAGGCTAGTAAAAAGATATAAAGAAATCGTTTTATTCATTTAAACATTCTATCGATTCAAAATTTTGACTTAAGATGCTCGGTGGAATTTTAATATTCAATTTATATTTAAATACTAAATTTAACATTCTTTTTTTATTTTTTACTAACGCATCGTGTGGAATCAGTATCGATATAATATCACTTTTATGGTGTTCACTGTCAATACTTGATGGAATGGCATTATAATAAAAATAATAAAACATTTTTAGTACTTTTCCCACTAAAAATTTATTTGATCAGGACCGGTTTCACTCATCGCGAGTATTATCAACTGATAAAAACATTTTTTAAACAGTGCTATGTATACAAATTTAAATTGAAATAAAAGGTGTAAGCAACTACTAACAATGAAAAGGATTTACAAACTACATTATAATAACAAACACCTATAACATACTTTTATTTCAATTTAACTTGTATAAATAGCACTGTTTATATATTTTTCTTATCAGTTAATAATGCTCGCGATGAGCGAAACCGGTCCTGATCAAATAAATTTTATGTGAAAAAAAGTACTAAAAATCTTTTATTATTTTTATCGATATAATATATTATTTATTTAAAATAATAGATATTATCTAATAATTTATTTTTATTTTAGGTAAGTTTTTGTTTATTCGACAAGTGGGCAATGTTAGTCTCTTTTCTCTTAAATATTTGTCATCGTTTCTGAAAAGAACTTCATTTACACTAAACTTCGCCATCTTCGAATAGATTCACTAATGAAACGCTCTATTAGATGATCATAATCGTTTATTTTCAGCAGATATGAATTGATAAAAATGTATATACAGTAAAACCCCCCTTTACACTTTAGCCGGGACAGTGTAGTTCGGAGTAGCGTAATTGGGGGAGTGAACCACATACAAAATTAGGCGTTTTGTTTTTTTCGCAAAAAATTCAAAACTAAGATTACCCTTAAAACAAGTAAATATTGACGAAATATTTAGTTACCAAGTGATAAAATGCAAAGCGCGCCAAAATCCAACACATAGATAGTAACCCGGCTATACGTGTATAGCCTGGCACGTGTTGAATACACAGACGCTAGCCGACATTTGACTGTATGCGCCGCACAGACGACTGTCTCATAGCAACGACAATGGAATGCAACAGTACTATTGGGGGATTTGCGGCGAATATTTCAAACCAGCGCGAAATTCGGGGTAGTGTAATTGGGGGTTCCACTGTATCCATGATAATTGTTACATTGGAAAAAAATATTTTTTATAGAATTGCAATATCTTTTTATCGTACCCAGTTACGATAGAGTGATAATGAAGTTTATCATGTTCCAAAACAAGCCTTCGTTCGTTTAAATGTATTTTTTTGTTTACTTTAACGGATGGGTCAAATCATAAAAAAATGTTGCAGTGAAGCAGATGAATATTTGTACAACGGGGGTAAATAAAATTTATCAAAGCATCGTCAAGACATTGACTTATACCGTTTGAATTTGTCATATATGACTAAATACATAATTTTATATTTTTTTGCGCTGATAACAAACAGTAATGAACTAATTAAATTATTAAATATAAATAAGATTTATAAAGTCAGTTTAAAATTCTTTGTTGGTGTGATCAAAATTTTGCTCTTAAAAGTTAAAAGTTTTCTCTTAAGAAATTATCACTTTTATTAAATTATTTTAGAAATTATTCTTTCCCTTTGATAATTCCTTAAATGAATACTACCCCACCAAATTTCTTTTAGGAATGTTATCATTTCACTCTCTTGAAGCTCGAAGATCGTTTTCAAGCTTAAAGCATTTTTCTCTTCTCCTTCGGGGCCGAGTTAATAATCCTGAAATACTCATGACTATTAATTTACATGCTCCCAATTTATTTTCACGTGGGCGAAATTATGAGCGAAAACTTTTATTTCTAAAAACTTATACCTCGCTTAGGAGGTATGAGTCTCCAGTTCCTAGGGCCGTTCGATTGATCAACTCATTGCCTAGTGAAGTGGATGTTTTTGGTGATAGTATTTGTGAACTGTTTGTGAAATTTTACTATTTTATTTCTTGATTTTTTGTGTTGATTTTTATGTATTATGTAATTTTATTTAATATTCTGTGTCTTTTATTTGTCAAGTACATGGCGAATTGGCGTAAGCTGTTATGCCATGTACCATAATTTTAATTTTAAACAATAAATAAATAAATAAATAAATTTTATTTTTTGTTTAACTGTGTTTATCAAATATATAAATTGTAACGGGGCGTATTGAGAGCGATTAGCTAACTACTAGTCCTGTCCTAGCCCTATCCTTATATTTTTACTATCTTTGTGAAAGAGAGGTTGAGCAACTGAGTAATAAAATGTTCTCGTATAAACAATTTAAAAAATGACTTAATTGAAAAGATATATAATTACAATATATATATGTATTTGCTTCAAAATAAGAGTATTAAATGGTTTCATAATGATGTGATATTACTTTGAAAATTATGACGCCGGCCCGCTCATCTGAAAAAAGTACCTGTTTTCAACTCTATAGCATGGCTTTCACTATAGGGGGCTTTGGCGTAGCCCAATCGACAAGGCGCGGCCTTGCAACGCCACATGCACTTCGTCTTGTATCACTATGGTTATTAATTTTATTTAAGGATTTCATAGAATTAAAAGATAGTGGTTATTTTCTTATGCCGCTGTGTTGCACTGGATAAGTATAAATCGAAGAGGCAGGCAAGGAAAGTTTTGCGAGGCGAATATTTTACCATTCCGTATACATAGTGACTGTAAAAGTTTATTTTTCATACGAGACACGGCGAGAAACTGAGTTTTACGATTATGTTTGCGAAGAAATCCCTGATTTGTTTTATTTCCTCGCTCGAGGAAAAAAAACATGTTACGACCGAACGCGTAAGAAAAAAACCGGCGCACTTACTTATCCCTAAAAAGGTTTGCAGATTTTCCTGTGCATTTTTTTATACGCCACTGGATAATGAATATGGTAATGTTGGTTTAAGTCTTAAAATTTTCTTTAAAATGTAAAAAAAGTAAACCTCAAATTGATGCTAAGAAAGTTGTTGTCAGACGCAATGCTCTAACAAATATTATCATAATACGGCATCTCTAGTATTGAGAATCTATGCAATGTTGTGTCTTATTTTAATTTTAAGATTATCTCTTTAAAGACAGATTTTCTAACACAGTCACAAAATTATTAAAAGAATAGGAATCTTTCTATCAAAAAAAACTTCACAGTACAGTTGCAACGAAATGTGACTGAGGAAATACTGTAAAAATCATTTTTTAACTTTTCCGGTTCTAAGCTCAAGAAATGCGACCCCAATACCTACATTTTCTTAAATATCTATTTTAATATGGGTGATACAATGTTTATAATTAAGGTATTCTTATATCATAGTTTTTTGGACCTTTTGTAGTTTATATAAATACGATAAGATAAGAGATAAGCGCCCGCTTATCAGCGATCGTTCGTAAGATTATAGACTGAACGCCGCTTAGCAAGCAGGCCAGTCGCGCATTGACATTTGCACAGAAACCACATATATTTTACGCGCAACTTAAAATATGATTATTTATTAACAAACCACGGATTTTTATAAAAAAATGTATGAGGAACGATGCAGAGAGATATTTTAAAGCCCTTAGACTATTTTTTTTTTTTGAAATTCATAAGAATAAGGCCAATAATGAGGAAACCACTGGGGTCCTTAAAAGACCCCCATCGGCCGAGAAGTATTTTTCTAGTCTCCGAGCCGCGAGAGATATATTTATTTAAACTGGAAAAAATAAGGCAAAAGTTATTCAACATTTAATTTATTATTAATAAAGAAATGCATTGATTTAGGGATTAAATTATTATGTAAGTTTTATCAGCCTTGGTAAAATTTACACTATTGTTGAATAAGTTACATTTAAATTGGCTTACCGGCCTTGGAATGTCCTATTTGGCTTGGGCACGTTTGTTGAAAAATGTCGATTTGCACTTGAAGACAATACACTCATCAATAACTGTTAAGTTGCTGTTTGATAAACTGCCGAAAGAACGGAACTGTTTACTGTGGTTCGTTCTTGTACTGTCCTAATAGGCAACGTTGACTATATCTCATCTCAAGCCAAATTTAAATCATTCGATGAATCTTGATATTTTTTAGAATGGGTAGTTAAATTTATAGCAATCAAAACTAAATATACATATTTAAAATATCTCTATTTATCTTTACAAACGTATTTGACCTACATTTTTTGACAACATTTTGCCTTCATATAATTACTCTCTCAGTAAAAAAAGTACTGATAACTTTTGTTAAAAATTAAGAAAATTGAAACCACTGTTAGATTGATTGAATTTGATATTTATTTGCTAGAACTCTGTTCTAATAAGATGAAAAATTATCAAAATATTTTAGTTCTAAACAAATTTTGGCTGATGAAGATATTAGCCGAAATAGCTATCAACCATATCGTTTCCCTAGTTTCAGAGTGCGAAAAGTCTGAATTTGGCAGTACATATCGAGTTAAGTATGAAAAGTATTTCATTGCACTATGGAACCCAAGAATCGATTTTTAAAATAATATTTGTAGAACTAAAATATTTTGATATTTTTTCAACTTATTATCTTTTTCAAGTTTGATAACTTTTCCGGTTCTAAGCTCAAGAAATGCGACCCCAATACCCACATGTTCTTAAATATCTATTTTAATATGGGTGATACAATGTTTATAATTAAGGTATTTATATATCATAGTTTTTTGGACCTTTTGTAGTTTATATAAATACGCGATGCGATAACGAGATAAGCACACCCTTATCAGCGATCGTTTGTAAGATAACTGCGCTGAACGCGTCAGTTGCAAATTAATATTTGTATTGGAATGACGTCTTTTTTACGCGCAACTTAAAATATGATTATTTATTAAAAAAACCACGGATTTTTATAAAAAAATGTATAAGGAATGATGCAGAGAGATATTTTAAAGCATTTAGACTATTTTTTTTTTGAAATTCATAAGAATAAGGCCAATAATGAGGAAACCACTGGGGTCCCTAAACGACCCCCATCGGCAGAGAAGTATTTTTCTAGTCTCCGAGTCACGAGAGTTAACAATAGCGATTGTGACATAGGTAATTAAATAAAATTTCCATTTTTAATCTACCATAGGCAATCACCTATTCGAAAAGTTTATTTGTTTTTTTTTGCGTATACATCTGACGTTTATCGATCGTTCTATTTTTAAAAATACTATTTAGGTAGTTTGTGTTGCAAAAACTTACGCACCAATGGTTTAACCCTGCAAATCTTTTAAGGGTAATATTTATTCTTCGCCATTGGCTTGCGACACCAATTTTATAATATTTATTAACAGCTGCATAACATTTGTATTAGTTTATCTGTGATTTTTCTGCAATGAAAAGCACTTGTAAATGATGCGCAGACAGAGATAGCGTGTATGTGTTTGAAAGTGATGTTTTTTCGGTTTTTGACAGTTGATACTACCAATTAGTGTTCAATATATTTTTTAACTACATTCGCTTGTAATCTGATTATTTGTCACTTTTTTAATTTAATAAATTAAGGATAAAAGTATTGGACTAGAACAGAACTCGTAGCTAGCTAATTTCTTTCGCTACGCCTTGATTTTTCACGGTTACATTGGTAAGAGCTAAGAAGTTATAAACAACTAATAATCAAAAAAAGCCGATTTTAAAATCATTAATTCACTAAGCCAGAGATGGGGAACCCGCGGCCTTCTGGTCAATTCTGGAAAAACGAGGTTTAGAGATAACTGGGAAAAAAGTATAGCGAATTGAGGATTTCAAATTCTTCGGTGAGCTAAAAAAAAAACGAGCTTTGGAGATATCTGGGGGAAAAGTATAACGAATTGAGAATTTCAAATTCTTCGGTGCCGGCCTTATGTCGAATCAGAAAAATGAATGCGGCCTTTAGAGAAGAAAAGGTTCCGCACCTCTGCACTAAGCCGTACGTATTGACCACTCGGTTATGGACCAGGCTGTAATATTAGTATAATAAAAAACTTTACTGTACAATTCTGACTATTGTTTTTTTAGAGTAAACAACTTTTTTCACTTTACTTTAATATATTATTATTTTATAAATTTATTTATAATTTATATAAAGAAAAAGTTTTTCTATGCTGTCAGCACCACATTTTATATTTTTCAAAGCTCACTTATTTTTAATTATATTAATGAATTTTTAAAATGATGCCAAACCAAATAAAATACAAACATATTTTTTGTATAAATAATTCCAACATTATTATTTGAGTGTACGAGGTTTTTATATTATATAAATATTTAACAACTTAAAACTAGTATTTCTGACTAAAACGTTTTGCCAGATCGTTGAAAATATAATATTATATTCAAAAAAAAAAAAAAAACCTTAATACTCACTTTACAGATCGTTCAAAGTGCGTACGCCACTTGTAGGGATAAAGGGCGATTTGGCTATCCGACCCGCATTTGGGACTCTTTGTTTATTCTGATAATAGCAAAATCGTGAAATTAGATACTTTGTTTTCCCTTTATTCTTATTTGGATTCGTAATTTTCCCATGGTCAGTTATATGCCATACATGTTCTGTTTTATTTTCATCACAGCCAAATATTTTTTTTTTATGTAATATTATTTTAGTAAAGTATTAAGTTGTTGTTTATTTTAACTAAACAAAAAACACATTTACGTAAATATACGTTATAATTCAATTATGTCTACAAACTAAAAGAATTTTGTATAGAAACAATTATATTAGTATTTGTTTTATGAATATTTATACAGTAACTATCATAATACCTACTAACTTCGTGTGTATATCCAAGACCGTCATTGATAAAACTCATAAAAATTACCATATTTGGACGATTTAAATTTGATAATGAAATTCTATCAAGCACCTGGAATTTGGAATTCAATTCAGAAATGACTTAATTTGACTTATAATATTGTGTTAAAAAATCTCTCTTTACAGTTGTTTATAACGCAATAAATTTTTGCAATAGTAAGACTTGGTTAACTCTCGCGGCTTGGAGACTAGAAAAATACTTTTCTGCCGATATGGGTCGTTAAGGGACCCCAGTGGTTTCCTCGTTATCATTCCTCATACATTTTTTTGTTAAAATCTGTGGTTTTTTAATAAATAATCATATTTTAAGTTGCGCGTAAAAAAGACATCATCCCAGCACACATATGAAATTACAACTGACGCGTTTAGCCCAGCTATCTTACGAACGATCGCTTATCGTGTTATCGCGTTGTCGCGTATTTATATAAACTAAAAAAGGTCCAAAAAACTATGATATAAGAATACCTTAATTATAAACATTGTATCACCCATATTAAAATAGATATTTAGGAAAATGTGGGTATTAGGGTCGCATTTCTTGAGCTTAGAACCCGAAAAGTTAATAGAAATATTAAAATTAACTTCGACTCAAAGCATACTATGCAAACAAAAATGAAAAAATCAACCATATTTTGAGTTGTTTTCAATAGAAATATGTGTTTAAATTATGCTTCATCTATTTTTGTTCATATTTTTTTTATATTGTATAAAAATCCTTGATCAATTGTTTGTATTGATTTTTTTAAGATATAAATGAAAGATTTAAAACTTGGCAACCAACAACATTAATGTTAGTTTGAATTAACGACTCTTCAGTATGTATTAACGAAAATAATTTATCAAATTGTAAGTTACGATGAAAAAATATTTATTACGAGTGAAAGAATAATATATTCCGTAATAAGCTGAATATGATTATTTATTTTGTTACGTACAGTAGCCTACTTACTTAAATAATGTATATTCATCAGATTTCAAGGCTCAGACAATTTTCTGGCGTAAGCCCCACATTTGAATGATAATAATTTCCTCATTCTCGCAGCAAAAAAACGTATTATACCATCCATTTCATAAACATACATCGCTTAATTTTGCCAAATCTCTTTCTGTCACTTTATATTGCTGAGAAAAAGGATTTTCTCCACAGAAATGGTTAATATCCGGCCCTACAATCTGCATAAATCTAACTGTCGTTTTGAAGGAAATGAAAAAATACAGCGACTGCATTGTAAATTTTATTTCTACTATTGCGGTGCTGGTTTTAAATTTACGGGAATGACTGCTGAAACTATAAAAGGTGCAAAAAATATGATATAACTTTTTTAAATTTCGCTGAAAAGTTGCCATGGGACATTACGAATTTTTACCGTTGTAATAATTCATAATGTATGGGTGACATCATAAAAGTAGGCAGTTAGCATTGTAGTACAACGGTAAAAAGTGCGCTTAGCTATCAAAAGTTTTGGGTTAAGTCCCTGGAGTCAAGCTTCGAATAAGCACCACTTCATTAAGAACATTTTATCTTAAATTCAGAGTGTTCTAATTATCTACGATCAGTGCTTTTTTCTATGTAACGCTGTGGGAACACCTTTTTTCTTGTCATTTTTAATGTTTCAAATAAGTATTCCCAAAAATAGTTTTGTTTTGAAAACTACTGATCTTTTGTTCCTATCTGAGGTTCTTTTTAATGTAATGCATCATTAATTGTCACACTCATAAATTAATGTCATAGTACAAAACAATACCATGTCCACACACTTACTCTATTACCAGAACCGGGAGTCTAATAAGTGATTCTTTCTGTGTCACGCTGTTTTGAGTAACTTTGACACTTATCTATACTTTTAGGGTGTTCACAGTCAATACTTGGTGGAAAGGCATTATATTAGTAAAAACACAATATTCCTTTGTTCTTCATTCCACTTTATGTAATATGTCAGGACCGCTTTCGCTCATTACGAACATCGTCAACTGATAAGAAGTATAATTTAACAATGCTATTTATACAAAAATGAACAGTTATAAACAACAATTGGCATTGAAAAGAAATTACTAATTACATTAAAGTGATTCTAAAATAGCACAAAATAAAAATGTTTAACACATCTAACATATAATTAAAAAGTCATCTCAGATTAATAAATTTAGAATGGGGGTTGAAAGTAATTACAAACATAATTAAAATTTGGGATTTTTTTTGACAAAGTGATACAATGAAAATAATGACATTAATAGAGTGAATAGGCAACGATAGCTTCCTGTTTTTCCCCGCATTTTAATTTAATTTTGTACTATTTTAGAATCACTTTTAATGTAATTGGTATTTTCTTTTCAATGCCAATTGTTGTTTATAACTGTTCATTTTTGTATAAATAGCATTGCTAAATTATATTTCTTATCAGTTGACGATGCTCGTAATGAGCGAAACCGGTCCTGACATATTAAATAAAGTGGAATGAAGTACAAAGGAATATTGTGTTTTTACTAACTTATCTATACTCTAAAAGACGTGGATTGGTGGTCACCCAAAAGAAAACAAGGCTTCCGTGACGGATTTCACAAATTAAAGTCCCAATACGAACAGCATCTTCGTCAATCGATTTATAGATTTATATTTGAAGACATTGGTGTTGGTGATATTTAAAATATTACTTCAACTCTTTAAATCCTAAAATAACGGAGCGTAACGAGAGCGATTAGTCAACAAATAGTCTTGTCCTAGCCTTATCCTTATATACCTACTACTTATCTTCTAAAATGTAAATGAGTAAAAAACAAAATCTCAAAAACAAAATCTTCTGTTCAAATACCTCCATAAGAATGCTATAGGGAGCGGCCATAGATTAAAAATATACATTTAAAACCATTTTATTTTATCCAAGTCCGCTCTCAATGTGGAGCATATGGCCTTCTTATAGACCTATCTCAACAGAATTTTTCCACGAGAACTTTTTGTTACTCAGTCACTCAACCTTTCTTATTCAAAGACAGTAGTAGGTATATAAAAATAAGGCTACACCTAAATATCAAAGGATCGGAAAGGGTGGGAGGGAATTTTTTAGACATCACAAACACCCATATTTCGAACGGAAATCGATTAATCGATCGAAAAATTCCGTTCGTACTGGAACTCGAACCCGTGTAGACCGGCACGGAAGCTTACAACGCTAACCGTTGTGCCATAGAACCCAACAAATTTATCAGTTTGTTTTTTCATTTTAATTAAAAAACTTATTTGTACACATCTCTTTTAGAAACCGAAATGTTAATTAAATGCCTTAATTGTGATAACTTGCGATCGTTTGTAGGACATAAATTGTTTTTGATCAATTGACAGGGCTTATACAAAAACCGACTTTTGAAAAAACTGGTTTTTAAATGTCAATATTGTGTAAAAACCGGTATTATCCGGTTTTCGAAGTCTTACAAAAAATGGATAATTGAATTGAAAAAGCGAAAAAAAAAATTAATTCGTTATTTTGTTTATTTATATACATAATAATACACAACAAGAAATTATTTGGTGTTATTCTTCGGAAAATATGCTTTAAGAAAACACAATGCGTAGACTGATCGATCACTTAGTGATGATCTAATTTTTGTAACAAAATTTCCTGATACCGAAAATACCTTTTTGCTGGGTAATAATGTGGGAAATATGTTATTTAAGAAGACATCAAATAAGAGATCCAGTCAAAAAGTCAAAATAGTAACGTTTTTATTTCAATAATAAAAAATGTATTTAAAACCGGTTAGGAAGTTTTAAAAAACCGGTTTTCGAATGTCGAAAATGTTGCATAAAAAACCGGTTTTGAAAACCAAAAAGCCCTAATTGCAATCAATTCGCAAGGAGATATTAATTTTACTGAGTGAGGCGGAGTCATTTAATATATATATGTACTGAATTTAACTCAGATCCCTGACAATTATTAATACGACCTAATAACTTGTAGCGCTCATATCAGTTTACTGAAAACGTATACTGACTTGCGATTGTAGATAAACACATTTCCAAAGTGTTGTAGATGTTTACGCAGATTTCGGATCAGGTTTCCAAATGTTTGCTTACCCCAGAATACTGACGAGCTGTAGCTTGGGATTAATTTTAAACTGGTTTTTGAAAATATGGATTTTTGTCAGACATGTTCTGGGGTGATAGATATAAAACGAACAACGTAAATATTGTATATAAACACCATTTAAACAACACATTTCACGACCTGATTACTAGAAAATTCAATATGAAAAATTTTGACGAAACAAAAATAACAATATATATCAATAATGGTACTTGGAAGACTGCCGCATTGTTACTTCTGTTTCGTCAAATTTTTTCACATAGAACCTTGTAGTACTCGGGTCGTGATTTGTTCCGCTTGTTACGAACAGCATATCATTCCGTTTGCGCACGATAAAATATTCTCAGACAGAGAGATGCAATCCTCGATATTTGCGAAAGATACATTAAAGAAATTGTTACTAAAATTTCGCGATCGAAAGAAGGATTTTTTTCAAAAAAAGTAAAGGATAGAAAGGATAAGTCTAGGACAAGACTTTTAGTTGGTTAGTCATTTTTGCTACGCCCCGTTATTTAAGTATTGGAAAGGTGGGGGGAATCTTTTAAGATATTACAAACATCAATACCTTCGAACAGAAATCCATAAATCTATTGAAAAATCGTACCGGGAATTGAATCCGTGAGGTATGGCATGGTAGTCAACTACGTTTCAAATATATTTTAAGGTGAGTTAAAACTATGTTATAACAATGATTAAGTGATAATAAAATAATAAAACAACCTTTCGTGCTTTTTCTACAAATACTGATTAGGATCAGCACCGGTTTCGGTAATCACGAACATTTTAAATTAAAATACAGCTAAAACTCCAAATTGGACATTTTACAAACCAAATTGGACTGTTTACAAACCAAATTGAAAATTTTACAAATCAAATTGGACATATATATATATAAACAATTGGATAATTTATTGATTAGGTATGTTTACGCATATTTTCATGAAATATAGTTATAAATCAGTATATTTTGTTTATAAATTTTCCTTCGCGGCAGCTGCAGGTAGTTTCATATACATTTTTATTGGCAATTTGCAGAAGTGACAGCTGCAACACGAGACTATATATAATGAAGACAATAATGATGAATTTCAAAGAATTATAAATATAAAAATCTACTGAATTTTTATTTATTCCAGCAGTTTATATATTATATGTCATATTTGAATTTTAAATTGTCCAATTTGGAGTGTAAAAACTGTACCTATTGACTTGACAATGATAATTTATAAAAAAAAATTACGCTTGGATTCGAACCCATGATCACCACATCCAAAGCAAACGACGTTGACCAGTAAAAAAATATACACTTTTTTTTATTTAAAACCAAAAATAATGTCATTAAAAGATTTGTATTCGAATTTGTGATTAATTAAAAACATGTGATCTACAGTTAGTTACCTGTCGTCGATTACTAACTAAGCCTTTTCGTTCTAATGAACTCCTCCATATTCATACATTCAACACTAACTCCGCCCAAAACTCATTTGGATCCCGATTCTCGATCAAGCTTGAATTACAATAAACATGTATCGAATTATTTAACACACCATTAACGATGTTTCGTTCTGTTATCGTCAAGTCTCCTTGAAGTTGGTGGGCTTATGTTATGTACAGTAAAACCTCCATTTACACTAAAGTCAGGATCGTGTAATTGGGAGTAGTGTAATCGGGGGAGTGAATCTCATAAGAAATTGAAATTTGGTTTTTTGCGCGAAAAATCCAAAGTGTCTTAATCCCTTAGTTTTGCAAAAAAATAAAATATGGACGAAACATTTAGTTACTTGAGAATGATTAACAAGCCATTAGTTCTGTCCTAGCCCTATTATTTTGACTCTAAGCATAGAAGCTTAGTATCTTAGTAAAAATTCGTCTTATTTGATAATATATCATTAAATCATAAAATCGTTTTTTTTAATTCTTGAATGAACTTTTGTAATGTAAAATTTTACTATTCTTATCCAAAAAAATAAATCGTTGATAATGCGATTAGCTTATAATCATTTTTTTTCTACGCGATACAAGGTTGTTGATTGAATAAAAAAGAAGCCGATTTTCTTTAAAAGGAACATGTTGAAATTCTTAATTTGCGGCTATTTGCCATACACTGAGAAAATTGAAAATAAACCAACAATATTTCAATGACTGAAATATTTTTAACAACTGTTTGAATAAAGTTTTATGTGACAGCGATTCCGTACTAAAATAAATAAATATTAAACTTTGAATCAAAACTCTAATGTGATGTGAAATTTAGTTCTAAGTAAATATGTACGTAGGGTTTTATTTAAAATGTCAGCGTAACGTTGCATTAAAATTGCTATGCATGAGAATATGTTTATTTAATGGACTTGAATATTTATTCAGGAGCACGAGCTTAAAATAATAAGCTTTTTAATCAAGCGCATTGAAAAGAGCTTTAAAGCTCCGGTTCGCTGCATGTTGCATTCGCAAGTGCAAGTGGCTTCGCTCTAACTAATCGGACATTTGCAAATTGCATGCAGTATTTCTAAACACTGTTGCAGACATTGCGAAATACTGGCAATATGCACTATCACAATCAAGCACAATGTATTTTCATTTGTATGTAATATATTAATATGTGTTGCATAAACAATAATAAACCTACATTACACGTGCAAACCTTGACGTATAGTTAACAAAATAATGGTCGAAGTTTAAGAAATAATTCTCAAATTCTAAGACAACAAGAACTTAGATTAATCACTCATAATAATACAAAACTTTGGATCGCATAACATTAACAAAATAAAGATGGCCTAGTTCCTTTGAACCATGATTAAATAATTAATGTTTTGATTCGTATTATTCATCATATTCGAATACATCTCTTCTATAGATACACAAAAGTACAACTAGAAAAGAATACAGGCTTTCTCCAAGGCTGTGGAGTCGTTAATAGACAACTTCGGCTCCGAATCTGACTGACTATAGTTTAATACACGACTTTTCTCCAACAACCTCTCTTTTTCAAAGAGAGTAATAGAGATAGAAATATAAGGCTAGGACAGAACTAGTGGTTAACTAATCGCTCCCGCTAGACCCAGTTATTGAAGGATCGGAAGAGTGTGAGGGAATTTTTAGACATCACAAACACCCATGCTTTCGAAAATCGATCGAAAAAAATGCTTTTCGTAGTGGGACTCAAACCCTTGAAATCCGGCACGGAAGACAACAACGCTCACCGCTGCGCTATAGGACACGGCATGAGCAAAATATTAAAATGGTCAACTTTGAAGTGTACACAATATAATTGTTTTTATACATGCGGTGAACCTAAAAAGGTTTGCGAAATACGTATTTCTTTATTTTATGTTATGGTACAGTTATTTAGTAATGTTCGTCAGATAAGCATAACTAAATATTTATTTAGTATCAAAAGAATATTGACAGAAATTATGAAACGAATATACGTTTAAATAAATTATTCATAAACATAGTTCAAATATTATTTAAAAAAAGAAATTTAAATCAAAATTACAGTGTATATCGTAAATCAGCTGAAGAGTACTTATTACCTTAAAAAATTCTCGGAAAAGCTTAAATAGCAATGATCCGGGCACACCGCCAGACGGAGAAACAATTGTTGAACAAATTGAATAATTCAATAGAATTCAAGACTTTCAAAAATACCACAGTGACGACCTGGAAATTTATGGATTGAGAATATATCAGGTTATGTAATAGTAAAGCAAAGAATCTTGTATTTTACAGTGTATTGAATATCAACCCGTCTTTATAAATAAATTTAAAAAAATATATTGGGGTGACTATTGTGGCCTTGGCAAAAACTTTGATATTATAATTTAAGGTTTAAATAAACTCTAGAACTAAACAGTTTGCACAAGACAACATCAAACACATCGATTCTTGAATATCATCATACCGTCAAGAGATTACAACCAACGTATGAATTTTTAAAAGCTACAGAAAAGTGAAGTTTGCTAAGTGGTAATTTGGGGGGAAATGCGCTTGATTCTTTATAATATTCTACACGTCTAAAAGTATTGTATAAATGAATTGAAATTAATTAATACACACCACATAAAAGTCCACAAAGATGTGATTGTACTTAAATATCCGACATAAAAGTTTTATCAATTTGCTACTTGGCTCACCTCACTTCTACTACTTCTTCATAACTCTTATGTTTTATTGTTTATGGCAGAGCATTGATAATATATGGTCCACAGTTTCTTATGATTGCAGAAAAAACTTAGCATTCAATAAAAATTTCATTATCAAATCATTTTAACGATAGCGTCAATTTTTTTTTTTTTTTTATAAACTTTTTTCTTCTGTACCTATCATACCGAATATTAAATATCATCAATGATACACTTAAGTTACATTTTTATAGCAACGTTACAACTGTGGAAAGGAAAAAGGACGCAATCCACAGTTTTTTCAAAACAGGTTTTTTTCGATAATCACAATGTATCAAAATTGATACACGTTCTATCAAAAGGATGCAAAGAAACCAAAAAAAAGTCTTAAAAAAGGTTTTTCCTAGACAATCTCTTTAATTAATATAAGATAATGTCAATTAAACACCAGCTTAGAAGTCTCCGTGCACTTCAAGGATGTATATAATTCATAATTTGCAAATGGTGCAAAATCATCAAAACATGTTTTTTGCGCCTCCTGTAAAATTTGATATGTGTGGATTACGTCCTTTTTCCTTTCCACAGTCGATAAATATAAAACAATATTACATAAGTAAATTAAATAAAATATAAAGTCAATCTTAAAGCCTTTTTAAAACGATATTTGAGCCACTAAGAAGTGAAGTGAGCCAAGTGGTGTTTAAGGAAAAAATAGTTTGGTGCGTTATGACATTTTACTGTCTCCATTGTGTAAATTATCGCAAAAGTGACATGACTCAACTAAATAAACACTGCAATAGTGTTTTCTTCCTTAAATTAAAATATTCAATCCACAAAAACATTGAGTAATTTTATTTAAATTTCCAATGAAAACGTTTTACGTATTATCATACTTGGTTCACACTATTTCTCGATGACTCATTTGTGTTATTTGTAGTAAGTGAAAATAATTAAACAAAAATATCGAATAACCAATCTCAAAGCGCCAATTCGTTAGAAAGTTAATCGATTTAGCCTGTACAGCGTCAGCCTTGTACTTTGCGATGAGTGCGTTATTTCTAATGACTTTGTTTAATTATCTAAACGTAGTGATTTACTTAGCAATATAAATAAAACCTGAACAGTTTCGCAGTTCAATATACATTAAATAGTTAGCAGTAAAACGCGTGACCGCCATTTTAAATCTCTGCCCAAAATGAAAGTGTTATTTTATCTGACAGCAGCAAAGACAATTGGTAGAGCGGCTACCATAGAGATTGTAATAGCCGAATAAACATTACCTTTATGGTGCCCGTTCTAAACCTTTAACGCCAAAATAGCAATAGAACTCGCCTAACAATGAAGCTTTGATTCGATATCCAATTTGGTGAATTTATGGTAGTTGCTTTTTGTCCTAAATGAAAGTAAAATTTTGGTGCTATTATCATAGAAGTTGCTGTAAATAAAATTAATTATTTGTGTACCATTTAAATTTAAATTTTCAATTTAATTAAAATGTTGTTTTTACCACAACAAAACAATCTTATTCTCTAATTAAGTTACATTATTATCGACGTAATTTTGGATAAAGATGATTTATAAATCAAAGAAAATAATTTCGATGAATATTTTTTCTACTTTCGATGGTTTTGGCGGTAACTTTGTGGAAGTTCATTTTAATATAAAATTTAAAATAACTTCGATTGTTCCACGTATTGTGTTACTAACTGTGACACGTGTTTCGCCTCTTTCAGAGGCATCCTCAGACTTACTTTCGCAAAGTTTGCTTAAGTAATGAAGCAAGATTGATTCTAAAAATTTTAAATTATGAAATTACAAAATCGAGTTTGGGTTTTTTTCCCTTTTAAGGGAAGCAAGGAGGGGGTGATAGAATCGAAATAAAGCAAATAAATAATGATACTAATGAGCTGCAATCAATCAGATTGGGATTTTTCCCTTTTAAAGAGGGAGTTATAGAATCGAAACAAAGCAAACAAATATAATCATACTACTAATGCCGTTAAACATTACAAACTATTTAACTAATGAGCTGCAATTAATCAGATAGGTTGGCGATTACTCTATTAATTGGAAACAATGTAAGTTATGGCGAACAACCTGTCCTATTAAGAATATTATTTAATAATATTTCTTTTTTGTTAAGCATTTTATTTATTTCTAAAAATTCTAAGCTTTTCATCTTTAAACCCTTTTTATTTACTCGGTGAAGTATTTCTAAATTACTAATCAGATTAAAATTATTATCATTTTTTATTTACACAATACGTGGAATAATCAAAGTTATTTTAAATTTTATATTCATATTTTTTCTATTTGGTTCACTTTAGTTTTTGGCCAAAACAATTACAGTTCACATAAATTACCTAACTTTAAATGTGTAAAATAACATTGTTGATACTGTTGGAGCTATAAGCAACCGTGTTATTAGGGCTCGTGTTATAAAACTAACAACTGCAATTGAGTTTAATTGAGTTTTAATAAAATACGTTTGCAGTTGATATTGAGATAAATGTGTTTTGACTTTGTGAAAAATTCTGAGATCAAATAACTTACCAGACAAAGAAATTTACTGAGACACAAGCTGCAGATCCCTCTATTGAACGTCAATCTTGCTTTTTCGAAAAATAGTAGTAGTCTTTAATCCAATAGATTTTTTGACGTTATGTACATTTATTATAATGAGCATTGGGAATTTTAAAATCTCTTGGTGTCGTATTATATCAAAAGTTGTCAAAGCTTATCACCTTTTTATTTCAATTTGTTTTTGTATAAATAACACTTATCAGTTTATAATATTCGACATGAGCGAAACTTATCCTGATTTTGGTAAATATAAGTAAAAATAAGTACTAAGGAATATTATGTTTTTCTCAACATAATGCTTTTCCACCAATTATTGACAGTGTTTTAGATTTAATTAAAGCTCTTTATTATTAATAATGTTTAATAACATAAGTATATACAAAAAGTATTATAATAATTCACTTGATCAAAAATCAGAATACATAGAAGTCTTGGTAAGTTAAACTCAGCTATTGGACCTTTGATTAGTACTGACTTGTTTCGTTCGTTCGTGTCTTACACTTGGTTGGAGGGCCTTGTGGATTACTCCAATTGCCCTTTCGTCTGATGTTGGGGTTTTTATTTAATTTTTTCCCCTTTTTAGTGTTGATTCCTGTCTCTTTTTATTGTAATTTTTTTTTTTTTTGAGTGAGACAGGATGATCATATATATTGTTTTTTTTTTTTTTTATAATAAACAAACAAGAATACAGTGAGAGAGAATACAATAGAAAAGGAAAATAACAATAGAAAAAGAAAAATAATAATAGTAACAATAATATTAAAATAAAAGAAATTGCGTGCGAGATCGTGGTTGTTATTAGGTCGTTGTTTTGTTGGCGTTGGTTGACACTGTAGGGTGATTCATTTACCTCGAGCAGCATTATTATGTTTAGTGGAGAAATGCTTATCTGTTTGTGAATATGTATTTTTTGGGAATTTATTTAATTTTTTATAAATTCCGTGTAGTCCCTCTTTTTTTTGTTTTTTACCCTCGAGAGGATGTCGAGCCTACAGTGTCGGCGTGTGTCGTATGTCGGGGGTGGTTTATGACGTCACCCCGGTTTATACGCCATTTTGTGGCGTACCAGCATTTAGATGATGGGGTCGGGGGGGAGCTAGGGGGGTTTGAGGAGGAGAACCTTCCTTGGCCGTGCTATGTCGGTGTGTGGGTATTTTATGTAATCGTTTAGTAACGATTTGATAGTGTCGTTTGGGTGATCTGCCATGTCGCTGTAGAATTTCTTCGACAGCTTCATGACGTGTCCGAGTATGGTGTCTGTTTTGGTGTCTCTGTGGAGAGTGGTATTTCGAACGTACCAGGGTGCGCCTGTTATCATTCGTAGTGATTTGTTTTGTATAGTCTGGAGCGTCTGGATGTGTTTCATGCTTGCGTATGCCCATATCGGGCATGCGTAAGTCATGATTGGACGAGTTATCGCGGTGTACAAGAGTAGCTTGCTGTTTATTGCAAGTTTACTTTTGTGCCCAATCATCGGGTAGAGTTGGCCCGTGACTTGGGATGCCTGTTTTTTTTTTACAGATATATGTCTGTTGAAATTTAGTCGCGAATCAAGTGTGAGGCCGAGGTATTTTACCGTTCGTGCCCACGGAATGTCTGTGTTTCGCATCCGGATGCGTTTGATGTTCTTAACGTGTCTATTTGGCCTGCGACTGAAGGTTATTGCAGTGCTTTTTTCTGGGTGTATTTGAATGCGCCAGTTGGCGCACCAGGCTTGGATGTCCGCACTTGCCTTTTGTACAAGTGCGGTGGCTCTATTTCTGTTTAGTGATCGTGCTAGGATCGCTGTGTCATCTGCGTACTGCGCGACGATCGTTTCGTTTATCCCGGGTATGAAGGCGGGTAATGGGATGTCATGAGTATATAGATTGTACAACAGGGGCGATAAGGCGGACCCCTGTGGCACACCGGCTGTCGGCGTACGCGTCGTCGATAGTTCGCCGTTAACTTTAGCGCGGAAAGTTCTGTTGGTCATAAATGAGTTTATAATTTTTAACATTGGACTTTCGAGGCCGGCCTCGGAGAGTTTGACTATCATACCTTCTATCCAAACCTTATCGAAGGCTTTGGCGATGTCGAGAAATAGGCCGGTGGTGAAACATCGGCGGTTGAAACCTTCGCTGATGAATTCAACAACTCTGAGTAATTGGTGGTTGGTGGAGTGTCTGTGACGAAAGCCGTGTTGCTCATCCGGGATGAGTTTTTTTTCCGTCACAAACTCTTCCAGGCGGGATTTAATTACACGTTCCAATAGCTTTCCCATTGTCGGGAGTAGGCTAATGGGTCTGTGATTTTCTGGAATCTGGTGTGGTTTGCCCGGTTTCGGGATTAAGATGATGTCTGCGGCTTTCCAGGCGGGTGGAAAGTGTTGGACGGCTAGGCATGCGTTTATGATCGTTGTTAGTGCTTTGACACCGTTCTCGGGAAGGTGTTTCAGCGCATTGTGCTTTATTTCATCGTTGCCAGGGGCTTTACGATTGGATAAGCATTTGATTCTGCATTCAATCTCGCCCGTGGTTGCGGATGCGATGGAAGTCGCGGTCGGAGATGTTGTGATCTCTTCAGTGATTTTGATATATTTGGCGGTTACTGATTCTATGCGTGTTTTAAGCACGTGGTCGTTTGACTTGTTTCGAAAGAATTGTTCGTTTTTGTCGATCGAAAGCTTATTGTTACATTGAAAGTACCCATCATTGTTTATTGTTAAGATTTAATTAATAAATCTTTTGGCGGATGTATATGTATGGTAATAGTACATTTTGATTAGATGTATTTTGAAACTTTACATACAATTCGAGTGCAAGTAAATAAGATAAATTATCATTTTAGCATGTCAGGGGTAATCAACAGTGAACAGCCTAAAAAATATCACTTGCGTAGTTTTGTGTAAACAAAAGAATCTCTATTGTATTATATTTAATGTAGGCTTCCTTTTTCTTATTTTGTATTATGAGATAAAGTAATTTGTTTTTTGTATTGCAAACAATATTACCAAAGAATACACTGTATAAAGTTTTTGAGTGGATGAATTCAATATTTTGATCACTAAATAAAACTTTCTTAACGAACTGAAAACGTATTTCTTTAATATTTACCAACATATTGATAATACAAAATTAATGCTATACGTGGCGAAAATACATAAACACGGAACATACGAACTTTGCAAACACCCCAATAATTAATTCTCCATTGATACAAACATTTTCCATGTTGAAACCGGCAATATATTATACTAATATCTTATAATCTGATCTTTGGTTAAAATCAACGTACTGCAAAAGTTAAATCTAACTTTCAGGCAAACTTGAAGCATACGAATCACATTTTGGTCAAAGTTTTCTTTAGAAGCGAATAACTTTATACGGTAGTAATATTAGCCGGGCTCTTGTATGATTATTATTATTCAAAAGGTAATCTGAAACTAAAATAGTATGCTTACCAAATGTTAGAGTTTATTAATCGTTCTTAAGTATTTTGGATATCTATTTTATGACTTTTCATATAAATATAAACGAATTGAATAAATATTTTTAACCTTTTAACTGCCAGCAGGTGTATGTATGGCGGTACCTCGCACGCCACGAGTTTAATTGCAATTATATATATTTTTTAATTTATCGTTTTTGAAAATGTTTTAAAGTTTATTTGTTAAAACTTATCAAATAAATGAAGAGTGCGCCGATGACGATGCGTTTGTGCCGCCATTTATACATAATAACAATGTTAAAATGTTTATGACACATCAGGGTTGTCACAAATTTTGTCATAGAAAATACGCGAACTAAATATTATTTCAAAAGTAATTGTTTATTTGAGTTTAATTTTTAAAATGTACACACACTACGTTTCAGAAAATTAATAGTCTTCTCTAGATAATATGACTGCCACCCTTGAATTTTGCGCCATCTTCATACTCGGAGAGAGACAAATATTTCAAATTACATTTCAAGTAGTAAAAACGAAAACTGTTTCAATTGTGAGTATAGGACGATACTCCCAATAGATGTCGTTGTGTGTTCGACACAGTTGTATGTTTAACATAATTGATTTACGTTAGTAAAATCCCGTTCAAAGCGTGCGTTTGGATGCACGCTTTCACGTCAAGACGTCATTTTATGTATGATTAGCGTACCGTTCACGGAAATGTTCGCGTCTTAAGACGCTTGTGGCAGCCATCCGGTTAACAATAAATTTACAACTATATATATCGACTGTGTAAAGGAAAAATAATCGATAATCACAATGTATACAACTCGACACACGTTCTATCAAAAGGATGGAAAATGAAAATTCAGAATTAGTATCTAAATTTAGCTTTTAAGTTTGAAAAAAGAAAGTCTTGTAAAAATTGCAACCATGAAAAACGACATAAAAAAAGGTTTTTCTTGAACAATTTATTAAATTAATATTAGACTACGTTAACGTAGTCAAAACAGTTTATCAGTCACCGTGCACTTCAAGGTTGTGTATATTTCATTATTTGCTTTTAGCCTAAAATCATCAAAATACGTTTTTTGTGTCTCCTATAAAATGTGATATGTGTAGGTTACGTCCTTTTTCCTTTCCGCAGTCGATATGTAATTGTTTTTAAATATAATAGAAGAAAACAACGTTTTTCAGCCAAAACTGGTCGATTAAAAATCCTTATAAATTGATTATTATTTATTGGATTTAAAGTGGATTGTAGGTTATTTGGTACCAATTTTAATATCTTTAATGATGTGTCTTCAAAATGAATATTTTTAGGTTTTATCTGTTCGGCAAAAAGGGCATATCTTGATTTGACACTTTTAGGTAACGTTTTTAACTCAATGTTTTAAAAAGATCATATTTTTTTTTATTAAAAAGCCAAAAAAAACAATATAATTCGACTACATCACGGTAAGACATTATTTCATTATTCTAATTGTTTATTTATTGAATTAACATTGCATAAGGTTGACAAATTATAAATTTAAAAACTTTTACAACGAAGAAAAAACAATAGTACAATTTAATATTAAAAGCAGTAGAAAAAAATAGCAAGGAAGTCAACTGAGTAAGCTCCGACGAATCCTACTTTAATATATAAAAAATAGAATTCGTCGGAATTCACCCACGTCTACGTGGAATATGTCGACAGCCGAAGCAATACTGTTGAACACCGTTTAAGCTCTCCCAGTGGCATCCACATTAACAGGTTGGTTCTACACCTTAGGAGAACAAACAATTCATGTCCACGATTTCTCAAAAAATAATCAGGTACATTTAGATTCACATTCTCAAGAATGGTGAATTTCTTATTTTAAATACAATAGTTTTGGTATCTTGACAAAACGCTTTTTTAAAACAGAAGTATAAGAAAGATTTTTAATATTGGCAGTTTCCATTGATATACCATCAATTCATGGTATGTATTATAATCAGATTGATAAAGTATAAATTTAAAAGAATTCCGTCCAATAAGATTGCATCAAAAAAGGTTAAACATTTATAAAATCTTTGAAAATTGTAATCGTGTCTTTATTACAAAATGCATAAACAGTTGACGCTTTTCAACCCCTTTTACTGCTTCAACGAAAGCTTATCCTAACTCTAATACTGTTCTTAAAGCTTAAAGTAAAAGCTCTTGTCTAAACGTACTATGTTATGGTCATATAAGGTTCAATACACCCAACATATAAGAGCAAACAACTTAATCTGATATTAATACGTTATACTCCGCGAACGTCTGTCTGGGCTTTATTATGACAGTTTTTTTATTTCTTATTCATAATAAATGATGACTTATAATTTTAATGGATTCGACGATAAATTTTGATTTTTTTTTAATGTTTGTTTTTTCCACAACGCGACTTCCGAGGTTTGAACCTTGAACGCTTTGATTAGTCTTCGGCTAGTATTTTTATGGTCATAATTTAGATGAAATTAAAAAAAATCTTGGCTAGTATATTATATAAATATGTTTTTCAAAGAATTTTTCATTAAACAAATAAGTAAAAGGATTACATAGCTAATCGGAATGTTACTGTTTTTTTTTCAAATGAATTCAATTAAATTCTTTTATTTATTAAGCTCCACTAATTTCTGGCCAAAAGCCAATATCCAGCGGTCCCAAGCCCCAGACACCCCAAAGGCGCGGCGGCCTTCGCAAGTTTGAGCCGATTAGTGGATATACTCACTCGATGCTGTTCTAGGCAAACATTGTTAACGGGCCGACATCTGGTGCCGCTATTCGGACCCGGCGAATGAAAGTTAACACTTTCGCCGTCCCAGATTCGTGTCAAAAAGTTTTAAATATAAATAATGTCAATACAATTTTGTTCTCCAATGAATTGAAAGCGTAATTATAACTTTAATAATACATTTTCGCTACTAAATTTAATTTCATATTGTTTTTCAAGTGTTCAATTTTCAATTAAGTCTTATAATTTATTTCATTGAAAGAAATACAAATAAACGAAAGATTTGTTTATTTTCTTAAATATTTGACAATAATTAACTAACTTATTACAAATTTACGAAGAATACAAAATAATTAGAAAATACTACACAAAAAGTGTTTTTCACCAAAAATTAGCGTAATCAGAAGATATGGCAGCCTTTAGATTGAAAAAAGACACGTCTACTATTGCTAATCACTGTATTTTGGAAGGACACGTGTTCAATCAGGAACAAGGGATAAAAATGTTACACCCAAATACGGACGGTCATAAGCTTTTTTACCAGGAAATTTTGGAAATAAACAGAGCACAATTGCATCGCCTTCCGATTTTAAATGAAATATTGAATACGCCGGGGTCTCCAATTCTGTACCTTATATAAATATAGTCATAAAACCTTTCCCGACAAACAAATAAATAAAAATTTTAAAACTACTCACTACTCAAATCTTTGGGCATTCCTATGAGCTTATCCTTTTCGACAGCAATGGCTTTAAACTCAATGGTACATTTATTTATTATATAAGCACGAAACATTCATTTACTGAGCGTCACTTCAATTTCATCCGTCCAATTGGACGCCTGAAGATGCCGAAAGGCAAAACCCGGGTCGTTAGTGACAAAATCTGTGAGAATGTACATAATTTGAACGATTCAAATTTAGTATTCATTTTTGGTGTGCAATGATCTTTGATTATAATTATTCTTAAATGAGTTTTTTTTCCGCACTTTCTAATCGTATATAAATTGTCGTATATTCAATCAAATTATATCATTTTGCTATTTCAGGTGTTATGTTTTAAATTTTGACAAGTGTTTTTTGTTTAAAAGCGTATTCAAACAAAATATCAAATAAAATATATCATATACACAAAATTATCGACAATCTTTTTTTTTTCTACAAGACTTTGATATGATTTCATAGACAATTATTTATGATATTTTTCTTAGTAAACTGTGTCTATAATTGAGTCATTCAACAGTTAATATATCAAAACTGACGTTTACTGATTGATGTTTGTGTTACGAAAAATATATTTTGCAATAGTTGCCAACACAAAACCGATATTAAGAAAATAGGTAGTCCAACTTCAATAATATTTTGAAAGTTCCAATCTCTCAGTCTGTCATGGATCAAATGATTCCAATCATTTATCCATTTATAGTTAGAGGCAGTTTGCAAAATGAAGGGTTAATACGATGAGCAATAACGGGTTAAGTCCGGGTCGGCATTATCCCCCAGCGGTCACAGACGTCAAGGGGTTTTTTCAACCCCCCTAGGCGCTTTAAGCTCTAGACTTAGAAATCATAGAGTGGCATGATGAATGTCAACTGTGTAGCCATACATGTTCGGTATTCCTTCATAAAATAATATATATCAAGCTTAGAACGGTTTTGCCAAAG
Organism: Himalopsyche anomala; assembly: GCA_031772345.1. Lineage (NCBI taxonomy): Eukaryota > Metazoa > Arthropoda > Insecta > Trichoptera > Rhyacophilidae > Himalopsyche > Himalopsyche anomala. The sequence continues at coordinate 15,529,684 of CM062842.1, forward strand.
TCACTCTTACCAATCTGAGAGTATCGTATACATATATTGTACATAAATGTTTCGTTTGCTTTTTAAATTATTTTAGTGATGTTAAGCTCCTATTTTCTTTTATCTAAGATTATTTTTATAAAAATACATATTGTTACATTTTGAGTGACGACACTTAGTAATTGAATGCAGGAAAATAAGAGAAATGGGTAAAAACTAAAACTAAATAAACTATTATCAAAATATTGGTAAGTAACAAATGTTAAATTGACAAATTACAATATCAAAATATAGATAGATTTTTATCTATTTGACACTTAAGAGACATACAAAGCGATACACCGGGGGATGGGATAAGTCCGAAATACGACTTTTTGAGTTGTTAACTCTCGTGGCTCGGAGACTAGAAAAATACTTCTCTGCCGATGGGGGTCGTTAAGGGACCCCAGTGGTTTCCTCATTATTGACCCTATTTTTATGAATTTCAAAAAAAAATTGTCTCAAGGCTTTAAAATATCTTTCTGCATCATTCCTCATATGTTTTTTTATAAAAATTCGTGTTTTTTTTTAATAAATAATGATATTTTAAGTTGCGCGTAAAAAAGACGTCATCCCAGCACACATATGAAATCGCAACTGACGAGATTTAGCCCAGCTATCTTACGAACGATCGCTTATCGTGTTATCGCGTATTTATATAAACTACAAAAGTTCCAAAAAACTATGATTGTAGAAAACCTCAATTATTAAGATTGTATCACCCATATTAAAATAGATATTTAAGAAAATGTGGGTATTGGGGTCGCATTTCTTGAGCTTAGAACCGGAATAGTTAACATCATAAGATTTTACATGTCAAGATCAACAATATATAATTCCATAAAGCAACAACTCAAATTCAATACTGAAGTCAAAATATCACAGAAGTTTCTTTATGGAATTTCAACTATTCACTACATATACGCTAATTCAAAAAATTAAAACGTGATTATCTCAATATCACTTATTTTGACTTGTTTCCGTCTTGAACTTGTGTATCAATAGATACATTTTCCTGTCTTTCAATTTGCAATTTCATTGAAGATAATAAAAAACATGTTTTTATACAAAATTAAAACAATAAATGCAATAGTTAAGTAATTTCAGATAAATAATTGATCACTCAGAATTTCATAGTCTACTGACCTAATATTGTAAAAAAAAAAATACTTGCAAATTTCTATATTCTGTTTAATCGATATACCGCTTTAGTTTATAAGTTTGAAATTTATAAACATTCAAAATCGTCTCCGTCAGATAATTATATATTTGGTAACTTAATTGAAAAAACACCAAGATTTTGGTTGTTATAAAATACAATGGTAATTTTCTTTTGTTTATTTAACAAGACCTTTATCATAATGAACATTGGACTGATAGTAATATGTTTTGCATTAACATTTTATTAATAGTATATGACATTTAAGTAGTGGATCATTTTCACATACTTTGGCTAAAAAAAGATTGGAAAAAAACATTTCTTAGCAGTTTATAAATAAGAATAAATTAAGTTTTGTTTTCAAAATTAAAATGGATGCTTTGCTTAATTCATATCGACTGTGGAAAAGAAAAATGACGTAACCTACACATACATAATTTTTCAGGAGGCACAAAAAACCTGTTATGACGATTTTGGGTCATAGGCAAATTATGTAATATACATAAACTTAAAGTAAACGAAGACTTGTAAACTAGTGTTAAATTGACATAATCTAATAATAATTGAATAAATTGTTAAAAATATCCTTTTTTAAGTCTCTTTTACTGTTTGTTATTTTGACAGTTCCAACTTTGTTCAAACTTAAAAGTTAAATGTAGATACTTATTCGGCATTTGCAGCTTATGTCATTTTGATAGAACGTGTATCAAGTTGTATACATTGTGATTATTAAAAAAGCTGTTTTGAGTATATTACGCATTGCAATATATTATATATTTCAGAAAAGTCTATGTTTGGTGTCCCCATAAGTCGGGGTCTTCAGCCCCGGGATTAGGATAATACTAATCCCGAGTTTTTGGGATTGAGAAAGTGAAAAATTCTCTAAAAGTTGTTGAAACCAGGCAATAAGCCAAAATTTGTGAGCTAAAAAAATCCCCCACACGCAATAACTATGTTTTCATTTTTTAAATTCCGTTTTTTCCAGGTTTTTAAAATCGGCTGATGCTAAGAAAACAATGTTTCACCTTATTTTTTACATTATTCAAAAATCTCTTACTTTCTTACTTTATTCCCAGTGATCGATTCCAGGGTCCAGAAATTTCACATCCTTAATTTATGGTGGATGATCAATCCCAAGTTAACAAAAAGGGTGCAGGATTGGATGCCCTAATTTTGACTGTATGCAAACATTTTATTTCGTTGTATCTATGGATAAAATTACACTATTTTTTATTTTACTTTTCAACACGGCAATTTTCCTTACTCATGAAATTCTTATTAAAGTTTTAATAAAAACCTGAAATGAAAGAAACCTGTATACGTTCCCTAAATAATAACTTTAATGACGTATCTATTACTTCAAAGGAAACAAAGCTTTTAGATAGCCATTATTGAAGGTTTTTTCTAACGGATATATTATTATTATTTGTTCAACAATACAATAGAAAACACAGTTTTTTTTTTCGTTTTTCTATTGTAAACCTTTTTTATTATAAATTATCAATTTCACAAAAGATAAATTGAATCGTTGTTTCATTAAATATTTTTCAGCGATTAAAAGCTTTTATGAAAAAAATAGATAGAAATACTATCAGGTTTTTATTTGTATTAAAGCTTTTAGAACGATATTTTTGTTTTGTTTGTTTCAGTTTTTCATCCGGTTCCATTTTAAAATAAATGCTTTAATTTTTTGGAGAAAATTATCTTCTTAATTAAAAACTTGATAGCTAATCGACTATTTTTGACATTCAAAAATACTTGCAAATCAGTCTTTCTTTGTAAGATTTTGAGCCTAGATATTTTTACCAACACACATCTTCAACGTTGTATGTGCTTAAAGATTCAGTAATGTGCTAAGTATGCGTATCCGAATTAATCGAACAGAATAATTACGGTATAAAAAAAGAAAAAATACACATATACGCTAAAACGGGATTGCTTAATCTTAAAGCTTTTCGCGGTGTTCTGTGGGAATGGTGATTTTTTTGGTTGAATAGTGGATCAGTTTTAAACAATTATTTACAAAAATATTTAAATATTGAATGTTACTAAACATACTTTATTTATGTAAAAATACGCAATGTATCGTGATTCAATTAATATTAATAGCTGAAATGTTTTTATCTACATAAGATAGCAAGATGGAAATGGGTTTTATGCTTTTATCTCTAATTACATGTTTCAAACGTTATTCTTAATCAGTCATTGATAATATTTATTACAGAAACACCAAATGTATGTCACTGCGCTCTTTAGTTTAATCATAATGAATATTTACTCATTATATAATACCCATGCATTGCATTTTTTAAAATTTAACAAAGACTCGCTGTATTAAATAATATTTAACAATGTTCAACTTTATTTAAATTATTATGAAGCAGTATCAATCTTTACAATATTTAAATGAAGTCATTAAAAAAATTCAAATATTATCAATTATTTTTTGTACATTCATAAAAATAGAAGCAATTACTTTATTTTTAGGGACAAGGCAAAAAGTCTTCTACGGTGATATTAATACTCATTTTTTGCTGGAAAAAAAAATGAATTATTCAATATTTCAATTTGATTTATATTAAAACGTTTTTACTAAAATAAAGATTTAAAAATATCTCTGTAAGATTGAACGTGATTTTTCAACATAAGTAATAATATTATATTCAAATTTTCTTGAGGAAATCTTGTAAAGATTTATTCAGCATAAACGAGGCATTTCCCAATCTTTACTTTTTGCAATGTTTTCAATTTATTGTTTTCTCATTTGCTGTCCAATTAAGTTGAGATTTATATCAACGCTTTTTACTCTCTGAAATGTTCAAAATACTAAGAAGAAAAAATGTATAGAATAATAATTCGAAACATATTTTCGAGAAATGACAAATGCGGATCGTTGGGATATTTTTCTGCCAAACAAACTTGTTTCAGAAACGATGCAAAACAAAAGAGAACAAATCAACTTAACGACTGTTTTTGTAGTTACACTTTTCTATTGTAGTTTGTTTGGTTTATTTTTGTATTTTGCAATCGGAATTCGTTTCCAGATATTCAGACAAATCTACCAATTTTACTCAATTCTATTTAGTATAGATATATTACACGAACAATATTTTTGTTAGCGCGAATACATAAAAAAAACTTATCAATATTGTTATGCCGTTTCTTTTTTCAATAATTTCAAGACATTTCTTTCGATAACTAAAATAATCTTATATTTTTTTTAGTTTGATTAAGTTTCATAATTTCGATAAGATTCATAAGATTGCACCAAGTATTTGCAGTTGCACTAATAGTTTTATTGGAAAACTTTCTGTGATTAATTCAACTCACATTTCTTTCTGAATATGAGACAATAGAAAAATGAGACTTAGAAAGGTACATGGGTCGGATATGAATTGGGTAGGAATAAAAACAAACATCACCAATGTTCAAGTATTTGGATACACATCACACGTCCTTTAATCTATTAAAAAATCAATAAATAAAAGTATCTGATTGGGTTTCAAATCCGATACCACGCAAATGTATAGTAAAAATTAATTGCAAGAGAGCCTCAACTATTTAACTCTATGACTATTGTTTCTTTATAATTAATTATTTTTTTATTGTAATTTTCGTAAAAGTTTTCTTTTAATATCTAATTGCATCTTTAAAATGTTAACTGCTTAGTTTAGCAGTTAAATACCTACTTCTAGTGATCAGTAGATTCCTAGTACAATATCTGAATAAATAAATAGCAAATCTTACTATAGTCAGCTTATCATTGAGGTCATTTCTCCATGATTTGATTGGTGTCAAATGATTTAATGCTTAAAATATCTTGCGCATTAAAAATAAGCCATAGTACTATTTGTGTTTAAACTAAATGTAATATAAATGTATTAACATAAAAAACATTCATAAATTGAAGGTGGTCTTTTGCCATTTGAATTATACATATATATATTTTAAAAAGTATTAACAATCTTTTGTTATTTTATTTCTTATGAATTATAATTAGTCGAAGATCGACCGTTAACAATATCAAGTTATGAAACTATTTTTTTATATTAAAAATAAATTTCTTAAAAGTAACCGCCGAATCCTTCGGAAAGACAGTTAAAAATATTAAAATAAAGTGTCAAAAAATGTATACATTTTACTTTAAAATATGATCTTGCTTAAAAGATACAGACATTATTCAATTAAATTAGAGAAAACATTTCTAAGGTTTTATGCTTTCAAATCAACCTTGCTTTACTATCTTAGGTGTCCAAAATTTTTTATAACTTTGCGAATTTCCCGAATAAAATAAAATGCTCTCTCATATTCGGGAAATCGGTGGAACAGTCGAAAATATGGAAAGCGGGTGTTTTCAAATAATAACAAACATCGATTTTACGTCACACTCTGCCCAACTGCTAAATGTGTAATGCTTTTATTCCCAGTAGAAAACTGATGTGAGTTAATAAGTGTATAATAAAAATATAAAATTTGCACTCCCTCGAGACTAGGTAACATGTAAACACACTTAATAAGACAAGACAATAATATACAGATTTATATCGGTATTGCAGTTAAGTAATCAACACTTTAAAGTATTTTTA